>JASDQU010338345.1:1642-12415 GCA_032191745.1 Picea mariana
ATACACATGTTTCCATCAGACTCTGACTCAATTTATATTCTACCAATAGTGATACCTAAAAACGTTGTTTAGGGCCTCAAAATGGTCCTGGAAGTTAGGGACTCGAAAACTAGGAAAAAAATACCAAATCGGAAAACTACCAAAACGATCCAGTTGGAATAGGTGGGAGGCCACCGAAATCCATCTGGATCATTGGAGATGATAAAATAAAGGATTGCAGATACATATAGGGTGCAGGATAAACATGTAATAGGACAACCTGTGCAACAGTCATAGTATAACAATGCGCAACAACCACAATATAATCCCGCGCAACATTTTGTAGCACAACCACAGAATAATGTGTAATAGTTTCAAGGGAAACACCATTATAATCCTACACAACAATGCACAACACCACCACAGTACAATAACGTCCACTGTTAGTACAACCAAGGATCGCAGTATAACACATTGTGCAGAGATAATCAGGGCAACAGAGGAGGAGGTCATGGAGGTAGAGGCTTTGGAGGAGGTTGAGGACCAGTAGTCTGTCATAACTGTTAGAAACCTGGGCACTATGCAAGAGAATTCCCACAAACACCTGCGACATCTATGTATTTTCTCACAATAGACCATGAAACATAAGATTGTCCTACACTTTTGATAAAAATACAAGACAAGAGGAACCAGACTAATCAAAACATTTAATGGATCAGGGTGGAAAATAGAGAAGAATATGGGATGAAGATTAACATAGTAACTAGAGGTGAAGCTAAGATAGGAGAAGATGCAACCAAGAAGGATCAATACCAATACTAATGGGTTAGTAAGAATACATTGTCTGAACAAAATTTTGATGTGGGCAAAGAGAAAGGGATATTCAAGGAAGCTAGACAGGAGATCTTGAAGGAAAACATTGCGTCCACTTCGGGAATGAAACTAGTGGATGATACCAATCTATGGCATGCATTCATTATTTGATCATAACAATCAAGAGTAGTCTTCATAACAAGTAAGTAACCTAAGAAATGTTTTGGGAGCTTCTGTCAAATTATTAAGTGCTAAAAATTCCTTACAAGTACTGCATAATTTGTTAGAAAAGTGTAATCCTGGGGAAGAAGGGGTAAAAAGAGTAAATCAGGTCTGTAAGAAGAGAAGAACCAATAGGGAATTCAGATTGAATGCTAATATATGATATTTAAATATGGGGGATATTATACTAGACTTAGGATCTGAATTCAATGTTCTACCAATGAAGACTTGTGAAGCTATGGGAGAACCATAATTGGGGTATTCACTTATTCAGATGAAGTTGGAAAATCAACATATAGTGGCGTCGATTGGGAGGTTGAAGGGGATCACATTAGATCTATATGGTTTTTGCACCATGGTTGACTTTGCATTCATTGACATAGTGGACAATACTTCACCATATCCAACACTGTTGGGTCTATAATGGGCCTTTGATAACGAGGCTATTATCAATTTGAAGACAAGGAAGATGATATTTGAGTCTATAGAATATAGAGTTATTTTTCCATTAGATCCCTCAGAAAGAGGAAGGTATGTGGAACCTATCACAGATAATATTATTACAAAAGATGTGAATCAACTATATAGAACTACCGCATGTGAAGAGTATTATATCAACCCAATTGCAAATGGTATGCTAAGTTGGAGGAGTATCATTTCTTTTTCTTTAGACTCTGAAACAGGACTAGAAAACTGGCAACAATGACTACATGAATTATCTTCGAGGAGGTGTACCAAAATGACACACGTGTTGAGATGGTTTGGTACAAAGGTAAGAGAACCTCCTACTTTTTATGGTTTGAATGGTTTAGAAGACTCTTTAATGAAGTATGAGGTAGAGGTTATGGATGTTAGTATATTTAGACACTTAGGAGTTAGTTAAGATCTGCTTGGTCTATTGTGTCGTTAGGTAAAATTGTGTTTTATAGTGTGTTTATTTAGCATGCATTAGTCTGCATTTGTAGTTAGAAAATCCGACAGTCACAATATGTTCCCGACATAGAGTGATTCAACGATTCATACTCTCCTCGATCTTAATGACCATTGATCCATGGCTTAACACCTGATTGGTCCATGATCTCTATTTAAAGAGCATGGAGGGTCATTTTCCGATGATCGATTGTGAGAAACACTCTTGTAAAATCTCTCTGTAATATTTTTCTTTTCATTAATAAACTGCTCCAAGTGGTCGTGTTAACTGGGGCCGTGGATGTTTCCCCATAGGGATTTTACCATGTGAAAACAATAATGTGTTGATCTTTGATCTGGTTATGTGAGTGGTTACTGAAGGTGTTCGTCCTCTGTTAGAATACCTGTGTTGTCGAACAATGGAAAATAAGAGATTACCAACATTAGATATTTCTTTAAAATCTACACCTACAAGATGGTGGGGTACCCACAAGGAAAATATCAACAATTGGTTTCAATGCAAAAGATTATTGCGCATCAGATTTGGTGCAGAACATAAGCATAAATATGATGAGAAATATGAGGGATTTGGACAACCTCAAGAACATGTAGAGAAGTGCATAATTCAATGGATATTAGTACCACCAAAAGAATGGTCACACCATTTTGTTCACACACTAGAAGGAATTCCGAAGAAATGGTACACAGAACATGTAAAACACAAAGAAACTGCTAAATGGGAAGAGATACAAAAAAAAAATTGTAGTTACATTTTCCTTTGAGCATGATAGTCCAAAGATAGATACAACACTAAAAGTGGTCAGAGAAAGGATATTTGAAGAAATAGATTTTGAAATAGTCCCAACATATTAGAAGCGGGATAAATAGACAGTGAAACAATTGCTACAATGTTACCACATCGTAGAAGAAGAAGATCCAGTAGAAGATAATCTGCACAACATACAAATTCTAGAAGTGGAAGGTGAAAGGGAAGCAGAAGGTCCCCAACTATATTTATAATATTATGTTGCACCATTAAAGATCAATAAGGTAAACATTGGGACTGCAGAAAACCCAAAGATGGCTAGTATTGGAGACTATTGGGATAATTAGACAGTAGAAAGGATCACATATTTACTACACGAATATAGTGACTTATTTCCAACAACATTTTCAGAGATGAAGGGATTAGTAGGAGAGATGAAGATACCTTTGAAGCCAGAAGTAATACCTATCACACAAAGGCCTTACAAATTGAATCCAATATACAAAGAGAAGGTGAAGGCAAAAATGAACAAGATTCTAGAAGCTGGTGTTACAGAACCGATAGAAGAGTCAAAATGGATTAGTCCTATGGTGGTGCAGGAAACGAATCATGGAGGGATCAGGATTTCTGTAGATTTGAGAAAATTGAATGATTTTTTCCTACATGATCATTTTCCTATTCCATTTATAGACGAAGTTTTTGAGAATGTAGGGGGTCTATAGTATTCCAAATATCAAATAGCATGCAGAACATAAATATTTTAACTAGAAATGGTAGAGAAGCAATGATATAATTAGAACAATACCAAAATAACACCAGAAAGAGAAATTTTATTACTGATAGTAATGTTAACTTTCCTCTTTGAGGGAGAAACCTCCAATAGAGCATGGATCTATTATATTAATATCCAAGACAATATTTCTCATAACCTCTACTTCTATTTATACTCTATCTATCAAAAAGAACAATCTAGAGGAAGATCCTTCTAGACACAGAAGGTTAATATTATTGCTAGGCCTTATTAATATTATCCTTTATTACATGGATTTATATTATTCTACCTACGTGAGAGGTTATGGAGGTTAGGTCCCTAACAGGCCCTCCCCCTTGAAGAACAACCTTGTCCTCAAGGCTTCAGATGAGGGAATTGTTGTAGAATGGTTTTCGACTCCCAGGTGGCATCTTCTGGAGGTGTATATTTCCATTGGAATAACATTTGTTGGATGGTGCATTGACGAATATGATGCTCTCTCTAGGCCAAGAATTCTTGTGGCTGCAACCATATGGAACCTTATTCATACAACTCAAGGAGACTAGTTTGAGTTTGGAACTTAGTTCCAAATGTTGGTTGTGG
Organism: Picea mariana; assembly: GCA_032191745.1. Classification (NCBI taxonomy): domain Eukaryota; kingdom Viridiplantae; phylum Streptophyta; class Pinopsida; order Pinales; family Pinaceae; genus Picea; species Picea mariana. Next base: position 5,686 of record JASDQU010338345.1, read on the forward strand.
AGCCTAATTATGTTCCTGATTCAGAGGTCCTTGATTTCAGCCATGTTTATACCCCATGAAGACTTTACACCCCAGAAGTACGTACACTCTTCAACGCGGTGGAGTGCAAAGGGGGGGTACCCCCTTTGTGGGGTCCACGGGGTCTATCCCCTCGGCTGGGGGGTTCAGGAGCGAAGCCCTCGAAGGAAAAATTTCCTTGTAAATGTATATTGTAATTTCATTGTAAATATGGACCATTCATTATAAGGTCACAGTTCTAATGGTAGAAATTATGTTAGGGTTTTTTTCCCTAGAAGGCAACCCTCTATTATGAGGGAAATGTATTGCGGCTATGCATTATGGCGAGTATTGTATTCTGAGAGAGGAGACTATGAGAGAAAGAAGAGGAAGTTACAACGAGTTTTGTTGTAAGTTGTATCCCTTCATTTGTTGGTTAATAATAAAGGAAGGACCTGGCAATTTCTCTAGTGGATGTAGCCCACACTGGGTGAACCACGTAAATCTGTGTCTCTCTTGTATTGTGTATCTTCTATGTTTTGTTTCCAAATTTGTTTTATTTTATTGCTCCGCAGTCCTGTTTTTCTAACACCAATCACCTTCTTTAACCAGGAAACATGAAAAACAGGATGGATATTCAACTAACTAGGTAGATCTAATTGATAGGCCATTGATCCCACATGCTTGAGCACTATATAAGGACCATAAAATTTGGGTTCAATTTTCTTACAATGTTGATATTTGACTGAAGTCTTGTTATAAGGTTGTAGTTGAAGAAATACCTGGTCCCCTTCAACAAAATGGTGTTTAGAATGACCTTGATCGGCTTATTTCTTCATGTGATTCTAATCCATGACCAAATTGTCTTTGAGGGCATGAAGAATAGCCTTGCGGATTGTAATATTTTTGTCAACCTCCTGAACCTTCGAGACCCCTGGCATATATGAGAGAACTGATGGGGGATTTTTTCCATAGAATGATTCAAAAGGATTCATCCAGGTAGATGTATGGTAATATGTGTTGTACCACCATTCATCTAGGGGTAACCATTTAGCCCACCGATTTTTTCGCTCAGATGCAAAACACCTCAAAAATGTTTCCAAACACTTGTTGACAACTTTAGTCTAGCCATATGTCTGGGGGTGATATGAAGTGTTGAGATGCAATTGGATGCCCTGTAGCTTGAAAAATTCTTTCCAAAAATTGCTGGTGAAAGTGGGGTCTTTGTCAGAGACAATAGAATTAGGCATTCAATGAAGCTTGAATATATTATTCATGAATATTTGAGCCATTGTGGTAGCTATGAATGGGTGTTTAAGAGAACAAAAATGAGCATATTTGCAGAGATGATATACTACCACAATGATGACTGAATTATTGTCTGATTTAGGTAATCCCATAATGAAATCCATAGAAATATCTCACCAAATGGCAGGGGGAATCAAAAGTGGTTGGAGTGTTCCTAGAGCTTTGACAGTTTCTCCCTTGTTGCATTGACATACCTCACATTCAACCACAAAGGTGCAGATGTCCTATTTCATACCTTCCCCTAAAAAAGAACAACTAACGCTTCATAGGTTTTGTTAAACCCTTAATTCCCAGCTATGGGTGAGGCATGAATTTCATAAAGCACTGTGGATTCAAGTTGGTATTTCTTGCATAAATACAAACGACCTTTGTAGAAAAGCTCTTCATTATGCCAAGAGTACCCTGGAGAAACTGAGGAATTTTGTTGCAATTGGTGGTGCAGGCTAGAAATTTTGTGGTCTTACAACCATTCCCGATGAACAACTTGTAGATAATATGGTACAATGAAGGAGAGGGAGAAAAGGGACCCGTCTTCTTCATATTTCTGGGAAAGAACATCAGACACTACATTTTCCTTATCATTCTTGTAAATGATCTCATAATCATATCCAAATATCTTGGTCACCCATTTTTGTTGCATCGAGGATGAAATTCGTTGTTCTAGGAAATACTTAAGACTCTGATGATCAATTTTGATTTGGAATCGTTGAACAAATAAATAAGGATGCCAGAGATCCACATCATGCAAAATAGATAACATTTCTTTTTCATAAATGGATTGGCCCAAATGTCGCTCTGAAAGTTGTTTAATAGTGAAGTCCAAGGGTCTGCCATCTTGCATGAGGACGGCTCCAATTAATTTCCCGAAAGCATCTCATTCCAATAAAAATGTCTTTGTGAAGTCTAGGAGGGATAGGACAGGGGTCGAGCACATAACATCTTTTAAGTCTTGGAAGGCATGATCCACAATTGAAGTCCAAGTGAAAAAATTCTTTTTAAGGATGGAAGTGAGAGTAGCTGTAATCTTTCCATAATTCTGAGAAAACTTCCTACAATATCTCGTTAAACCCAAAAAACCACGCAAGCTCTTAATATTTTTAGGGTGAGGGAAATCTTGCATAGATTCAATTTTCTTAGGATCCACGTGGACACCATCCTTTTCAAAAATATGACCCAAGTATTCCACTTCTGAGGAACCAAAGGCACATTTAGATTGTTTGAGGAAAAGTTGACGTTTGGAGAGTGGATATTTGAGAACTTGATTTACATGGGGGACATGGGATGGCCAAGTTTTACTATAGATGAGAATATCTTCAAATAAAACTAAGACAAAAAGACAGATAATAGGATGAAAGACATGATTCATAAGACTTTGGAAAGTGGAAGGAGCATTACACAATCCAAAGGGAATTACCAAGAATTCATAATGACCCTCATGAGTGTGAAATGTAGTCTTCAGAATGTATTCTTCTTTCATATGGATCTGGTGGTAGATAGAACATTGTTCCAATTTGGTGAAGTATTGAGCACCACTCAATTCATCCAAGAGGTCATCAATGATAGGAATGGGGGATTTGTCTTTGATTTTGAGTTTGTTGAGGGTGTATAAATTAGGACACATGCAACAAGTACCTTCTTTCTTAAGTACCATAACCACAAGGGAAGAATAAGGGCTAGTACTAAGAAGGATAACACTAGATTCGAGTAATTCATGAAATTTTTTCTCAATTTCATTCTTCTAGGAAAATGGATGACGATAAGGCCAAACATTGGGAGGAAGACTTCCTGGGATGAGAGGGATGGAATGATCATGGACTCCACAATAACGGGGAAGTTCTTGGTGGGTGGTAAAAAAAACATGGTGGTGGGAGATGATAGATTGGAGGTTGATATACACAAAAGATGTCTCAACAACATGAATGGAGTGGTTTTGGGCTATAATTCCTGAATGACCTTTTTTTAGGATATTTTTCATGCGATGGGAATTGATGATCTCAGGGGAACTTGTGGTGATGCCTTGGAACCTATATTGTTGTCCCTCATGTTGGAATTGCATGGTCAAGTCCTTAAAATCCACGAGAATGGGGCCTAGAGTGCATAACCATTTGAAACCAAGAACAATATCACAACCACTCATGTCTATAGAAAACATATGGGATTTCAGTTCATACTGACCATTTGGAGTCTCACTTTTTCACAACGTCCCCCACATTTCATGGAACTTCCATTGGAAATCATGATTTGATAATTATTGATGGCACATATGTGACAATTTACTTCTTGGGAAATGAGGCAATGAATAAATTTATGGGTGATACCATTTTCCAAAACGATGATGACCTTCCTATTTTTGATGTTACCAAATAATTTGAGAGTCTCGAGAGAAGAGAAGTCAATGAGGGAATTAAGTGAAATCACTGGGTCAATGTCTGGTGGGTCATAGGGTGGGGTGAGGTCAGAAGGCGGTGGTAGTTCCTCCACAGGCAGAAAAACAACATATTCTTCAGAAATATCCTCAGTCACAACCATAAAAATATTTTGTTCCTTACACTTGTGCCCAGGAAAATATTTGTCATCGCAATTATAAAAAAGACCCTTGAGTTAACGTTCAACCATTTCATCCCTGGTTAATTTATAGATCTTGAGGGGAGTTGCAAGAGGGGAAAAATGGTTGAGTTTAGGGTGAGGAGGAAAGGAGGCTTTGTCGGTCTCGAAAGACACAATCTGTTGGGATTCCTTGGCTCATTGAGTAGATTCCAACCAAGTCTGGGGGCATGCCATGGGAACATGTGCACGAATTTTATCTTTGAGGCCACTGATAAAGAATTCCTTGAATAAAGCATCTGACATGCCCTTCGTTCTGAAAGCCAAGTGTTCAAATGCATAAATAAAGTCTTCCACTATCCCAAAGTGCTTTAACTTGGTCAAATGAACTAAATGGTGGGTGTAAGAGTCAAAGTAGTCATAAAGTTCGGCCATAAACTGTGTCCAAGCAAGATACCCTTGGCATCCCTTTTTTTCCATTACCACCATTGCCATAATTCTGGATCCAGATGTAGGACACCATAACGAAGCTTGGATAAATCATCGGTAATGCCATGCAAAGAGAAATAATATTCCATTTGGGTGACCCGACCTATAGGATATGATCCATCAAATTTGTTCACCTCAATTCTAGGAGGGTGGAGGTATCAGGAAAAGTGGGTAGTATGAGGGTCGTGGTAATGGGAAGAGTCATGGTAATCCTAATAAGATGGTTGTTCAGAAGAGGAAGCGTTCTGGAAACGACCCAGGAAGTGTTCTTTGAGGTCTTTGATGTAGGAACATTGTTCCTGGAGGTATTGGATGTGGGCACATTGGTCCTTGAGGATCTCAATAGTGGAATTGATGGAGCTAATGTTGGCATTGAGAATCTTGATGTCATCCTTGTGGTGATGGTTTTCAGCAATCGAGGAATTGAGTTCTTGGGATCATGTGGTAGTCATTTGGACAAAGGAGTAGGAAAATGGTATAGGGAAAACACAAGGGGTATGGAGGGGTGGGTGGGACCATGGAGAAAAAAGGGTGCGAAATGATAGGTATCACTGCGATTAGGGTGAAAAGGGGGATCTAAAGGAATAAAATCCAATTAAGTATGTTAGAGACGGGTCGGGTCCACACACAACAAATTGTGTTAAAAATGAGAGGTATCATGGGAATTAGGATGAAGAGAGGAACCCAATGGGATAAGTCCCAAATAAGTGTGTCGGTGGTACCACTATAATTTTTTTTTACTCCTGTGGATTTATACTCCGTCCTGAATAATACTCCAATGATGAAATTCCCAAATGCTTAACATGAAGAAATATGTAGTAATTTCACAACTAGAATGCAGAAGGCGCAATTTCACGACAATAGATATTATTTGTTCTCTAATTCTTTTTTTTTTGTTTTCGCCCCCAGTGGTAGGATATTCAGGGTTTCTACAGACAAGGGTTTTCCCTGTGAGCTATAGCTCTCTGATATACGTGTGAGGTCCAACAATAGTACTCATCCCAATATCTCAGGGCACCAACTAAGGAGGCTAGACTGTGCCCTTAGTTGTACTACCTGACTACCCAGTTAGTAGAGAATATCTTCCCGAGTGTTGTTCTTAGTGGCACTATACCAGGCAGGCAGGTGATTGGTTTATCTATGGAGGGCTTCAAGAGATCTAGGCCGATCTGTATACATGTGTTGTCTGATGCTCTACCACTTGAAGGGGTACCAACATGGGTTGCAAGGGTGACCAACATATGTGCGCTTAGGTACCACTTCTATTTCCTATGTGTATGACTCCTCGTCCATGCTTTTATGCACGTAACGATAGATATCTATAGCTTTAAGATGATGGAATACGTCTCTACATTGGAAACAAATTTAACCCACAATGTTTTTCCAAGGAAGGTGCTCTGATACCACTTGTAGTATTCCAGATATAAAATAATATGCAAAACATAAATATTTTAACTAGAAATGGCAGAGAAGCAATGATATAATTAGAACAATACCAAAATAATACCAGAATAACACTAGAAAGAGAAATTTTATTACTGATAGAAATGTTCACTTGCCTCTTTGAGGGGGAAACCTCCAACAGAGTAGGGATCTATTAAAATAATATCCAAGACAAGATTTCTCATACCCTCTACTTCTATTTTTACTCTATCTATCCAAAATAACAATCTAGAGGAAGATCCTTCTAGAAGCAGAAGCTTCTATTAGGTATTCTTACATTTGGCTTATTCTTCCTTATTGTTAGGCCTTATTAATATTATTCTTTATTACATGGAATTATATTATTCTACCTACGTGAGGGGTTAGGGAGGTTAGGTCCATAAAAGGGTCAAGAAGCTTATTCTTTTATAGATGGATTTTCAGATTATCATCAGATAAGGATTGCACCTGAAGAAAGACATGAGACTACATTTTCTACAATGTGGGCTCATTTCAATATACAATTATTCCATTTGGATTGAAGAATGCACCAACCATTTTCTCAAGGGTAGTAGTAGCATCATTTAAGGACTTTATTCATAAATTTTTGGAGGTTTACTTAGATGATTGGACAATGTTCAGTTTGTTGAAGGATCATATTGAAGCATTAAGGTTGATGCTGGATAGATGCAGACAATTTCAGATATAATTAAATATTAACAAGTGTATTTTCAATGCACCTTTTGGCATTTTTTTAGGGCATGTGGTTGTTGATTAAGGTTGGTTGTCATTGATGTCAACCCTTGAAGAAATCCCGGTAGCACAAAGGTTTGGGTAATGGACCCAATATTGTTTGATGTAAATATGACTCATTATTGTTTTGTCATGGTTGATAAGAAGTAAATATGGATGAACTCCAAAGTGGTTCCCTTATGGTGAAAGCCCTCACGGGAAGGCAGTTTGTGGAGTA
>JASDQU010338347.1:0-12531 GCA_032191745.1 Picea mariana
TTGAATAATCTTCCGTGGAAACTTTCTTCTTCTTATGGATACTAGCCCAATAGGTTGTTCTGTCTATTTCTTCAACTTTGTATAGTAGATCAGTGTAATGTCTTTGAGCTATTAGATTATATGCTAGGGGTTTTATGCATGTATTTGATAAATTTAATGATGAAATATGATTTACATTGCTATGATCCCGAGGACTAATGGGCCCATGGAGGGCGAAGTTTTTGATGTGCAGGACCATACCCAATGGACAAGTACCAGTGGACCGGTACACATGGGGATATGATTAGCTCAAACCTCCATGGGGCTGAAGAGCCCATCAGATGGTTGCTGGGATGGCAGAGAAAGGACAACGTTGTGATGAGATTTTGCACAGGAAGAAAGAAGGACGTTCCACCCAGGACACTTTGGTAGAGCCCGACCTAGGGGGAATCACCCACTGCAGATGGAACGTTTGCCTTTGATGAACAAGACGTCACCCAGCAGAGCAGGACGTTATCATGAGCGTGTGGCAGTGTGATGGAGCTATTTGGCACGTGTGGCAGCTTGGAGGAGCCCTAGAAGGGCCAACATCTGGCTTCTGGATGCTGGATTTGCCCAAAAAGGGCCAACGTCTCCCTCAGAAGGGCTTGACATACCACCTTTTGCTCATATTGTGACATTTTTCTAGCAATTAATGTTAAAACATTGTAAATTTTGTAGTCAGCCTTGTCGGCTATTTTAATGACCTATTTTTAATTGAAAGGTCATGGATTGGTATAAATAGAGGACGTTTTTCCTCATTTGGGATATAACACAACTCACTCTCTTGTGAGAAACTATCTTTTAGCCTTTTGCTTGGTATTTTTGGTGTTGGAAGTGAGGCGCAACTCTTCTTGGAGGATTTCTCTTGGCATTTATGGTATTTCTCTGATGGAAGGTTTACAACTAGGGTTTGATTATGCATTCTTCATGATATGTAAGTGAATTTCTCATGCAAAACTTCTTAAGTGAATGGTTGTAGGCTTAATTTCTTACATTTTTCTATTATATTGCTATTTTATTGTTGAATCTTGAAACCCTAGGTAGCAAGCACACTAGTAGGTCATTGTTATATGTCCCCATGTTTGAGAAATAATTTTAGCCATTGATAAAGGAAGATATAGCCTAGCCGTTGCTACACTTATCTCCCTTTTTATGAGTTAGCATTAAAGTTATAGGTTGAAGAGAGGAGACGTCCTAGGCCTAGTTAAATCTACACCTAGGGTTTTAACCTTCTAGGGTTTGAAAAGCCTTGCTCCTGCAACACTTTTCTCCCTTAGATCTGTACTTTAAAGCTAGCCGTTTTTCCAAGTGTGTTTAGAGAAAGAGGAAGGAGCATGAGGCCTTGCTTAAGCAACATCGGAATGAGCCTCCTTCCCTTAGGGTTTTGATTCTAGGGCCCTGCCACTGCAGCACCATAGAACCCTACCTTCCAGTCTCTGAACTCTAAATCCTCCGAAGATTTCTTTTGCCCTTGCTTTTGACTCCATTTTACCCTAAGGCACTGGTTAGACTTACAACATTGAGCTTGTAGTGTTTAAAATCATCTTTTAAAACTTTATTTTTGAAACCCTAACTAACCCTAACGCCACTAACTAGGGTTGACGTCATACTTGACGCAACAACCCTTCTAACTAGTAAATGAGCAATTAATGATGACGTCAAGCATTTATTGAGCTATTGTTGATTGTAAATATTGTTGGCTTGATCATTATTATAGACATTGATGAATTGGTGATCTTGCATAGGCTATTTAGTAAAACGTTGACCTCATTTTGTCTATTGTATTGCTTATTAAATGAAATCAGATAGTCGAGAAGCACTAACCCTTTGAATTATATCCTGCAAATACACATATTGCTTTGTTATTGTCATGTTCCGGGCAGGTGTTCTCAACAGGGACTTCACTTCTTTATTGGTTGATTAACCAGAATATCTGATATTTGTGATAACCTGAGAGGAGGGAAAACCTTAAACTCTTGACCTTATATTCTTTGCCTCTTCAAACCCTAGGTTATTGGGGACGTCTCCCTTGGGCTAACCTCCCTAAACAGAAAAAACCTCCCCATCGAGGTGACATTGGGTGGGGAAGGTTCCTGTTACGCTAGTTTGTCCACTTTCCTGTAGCATGTGACCTAAAATACAAATTGCGCGATAACACAACCAAATGTAGAGAAAATGCATTCAATTATGATTGTATACAAGTTACTAATGAATGAGAGCTTTTAAAATTTAGCGGTGGTACAATTGTCCATAATGATTTTTTTTGACATGGTCATGAGTGAGTGGTCAAAAGAATACCACAAAATGTGAGCATAAATAATTAATGTTAGCAAGCATAAATCATTAAAATATCAACATAAAAGGTTCCCAAATTGTCGACTTGGTGATGAACGGGCCCTTCTTAGATTCTCTAATAATATCAGGAGGAGGAGAGAACATATCAAGTGAAATTTGTTTGAATTAGTATTTTACGTACTTGCTCACATTTTTAGTCCTTCACTTTTTATATTTCATTATGCATCATCATTGAATTTTATAAGTGACTTCATTTTATGTAGTTTTGAACAAGTTTAGTGGGAACATTACAACAATTGTTGAGCAAGGTAAAGACTATAAAATAAAGTCATTTGATATTGAGAAATCTATATTTAAAAAAATCTCAAATGGTTTCAAAGAGGCCAGAGAATTGCTAAAGAGAAGAAAGTGGAAGGAGTGGACCCAGGAGAACACAACAAAAGCCACAAAGGTAATAAATAATATATGCTTCTAGTTACTTATTTTGGTATATTTTCAACTTGTTATATTTTTCTAATGTAAGCTTGTAGAACCAATGACATACTTTTATGGTCATTTGTTGGATATGATAAAATTAATCGATCTTATATTTTCTTATGTACATGCTCATATGGATATAAAAAAATACACTACTACACATTCTCTTGGTCAAGCCAAGAGGTCTGCGATTAAAAGGTGTTTTGTAAGTTTATCCATATAATCTCATTTACTATGCTAATATGTTGGCTTATTATACTTGATTATTAAATATGGCTTTCTCTTATTACATATAGCTAAATGACTATAGTCTTGAGCCCACTAAAGAAGAACTAAAGTAGACCTTGAGGAAGGGTTACGAAAGAATGGTGGAAGATATGTAGCCCATGCCCAGTATAATTGATTGTTAATTATGTGTTTTTTTGTAGCTTATATATAGTTGGAATTATTCATTTATTCTAATTGAAATATGTTATGTTCTTCCAAATCGATGATGACGAGGGTGAGTCGAAGAAATTAGAGGGTATTGACAATTGTTTAACTCGTATGTTTTTTATTGCATCCTTAAATACTAGCAATTGTTTTATTTTATTGAACTCGTGTTCTTTTATTTTGTTTTTACAAAGTGAGGATGGAGAGGGTTAAGAAGAAGAGGGCATTAACAACATTTCAAACAATTTTTGATGTCAAACTTCTTTATTTTCCTTGTACATGTATATATTTTTCCATGCAATGTTGTATCCAAAGTTGACATTTCGTTGGTGTCGCAATGTACCACTTGTTTACAAGTAGAAACATATTACATGGTTATTTTACGATTTAATTCAAAATCTCATCATTGCATTTATATATACATGTATTTTTGCTTCCATGGTGTGAAATTGATTAAATGCTTGTGCAATAAAATTTCATGGTGTGAATTTTACTAAATGTTAGTGGGGTAGTGCATTTATACATGGTTTTTGCTCTCATAATTAGTACGTTGTGAAATAGATCTATATTGGTCATTAATCTGATCAATATTTCAATATTATAAATGAAATAATAATAAAAAAATAGGTTAATACCATAGTTGCATGGGAATCGCTATCGGCATCTCCACAACTCGTTCTCGTCGTTTCCGATGTTTTTGGGAATGGGTAGGAAACGTCCCCAATTGGCTAGGAATGGTTTTGGAAACTTGGGAGATTTTGGGGAGCTTCAATGTCAAGGAAATGAGTACTTGGGCACGAGTTTCCAATATAGAGAACTTTAAATTAAAATTCTATTTTTGGTATTAATAAGTACCAGTTTTCGGTTTTATTAAATTAAAATGCAAATATTTTTTTTGTTTGTTAGAAAAGTGTATGTAATCTGCTAGGCAAGCATTTGTAACCATTGGCTAAGAAACCACAACCCAGGGCATCTAAGTCGTCAAAATCACCCGGGGATCGCACCAACCCTTAACATGGTTGGATTTTAAGGTGTCCCCAGAGGATTTGAACCAATGACTTAACATTACAGAGTGCCTTAAAAACACACTCCATCACCGACCGCTCTACACCTCGGGGACAAAATGCAAATAATTTTATTCAATTACTACAAACACCTATTTTATTTCAAATATTTTTATTATATTTATTCAAAATATCATTATAAAACAAAGACTGAACTACAGATAAATCTTATTTCAAAAATTATTTAAATAAAAAACTTAATAATATTCACTTTATAGTTGTGGATATGAATAACATTTAATGCATGTATGTTTTCCTTAGAGCCCAAACTAAACACGAAACTCAAATAAATCAATGCTATGTCCATGTCAAGCATTTTCTCCAAGGTGTAGTCTAATCGTTCTACATTTTTTACCATTTCTGACAACCATCACCGGAATTTAATGTTCGACAACACATGTATTCCAACAGAGGACAAACACCTTCAGTAACCACTCACACAACCAGATCAAAGATCAACACACCAATGTTTTGACTTGGTGAAACCCGTATGGGGAAACATCCATGGCCCCAGCCAACGCGACCACTTGGAGCAGTTTCTTAATGCAAAACAAAAATATTACAGAGAGATTTTATAAGATATTTTCTCATAATCGATCATCGACAAATGACCCTCCATGCTCTTTAAATAGAGATCATGGACCAATCGAGTGTTAAGCCACAGATCAATGTAGTCGTTAAGATCAAGGAGAATATGAACCGTCAGATTACTTTATGTCATGAACATATCGTGACCGTCAGATTTACTAACTACAAATGCATACTAATGCATACTAAAGAAACACACTAAGAAACACATTTTTACCTAACGACACATTAGACCAAGTAGATATTAGCTAACTCCTAAGTGTCTAAATATCCTAACATCCGCCCTTAAGAACAACTTGGGACAGGATTGAAGGATTTACAATAGTGACACAATAGGATAAGGAATGAGACATTAGAGCTTATCCCCCATTAATGACAACTTCATGAACTCCTAACATAGATCGAAGTTTGGAAAACTTCGCTTCTGAAAGAGACTTTGTGAAAATGTTTGCAACTTGATCTTCTATAGGGCAAAAGAGCACTTAAATAACTTGATCATGAATGAGCTTTCTGATGAAGTGCTTGTGTAGCTCGATGTTTTTGCTGCACTAATGTATAAATGGGTCTTTGGCAAGCTTTATGGCACTCTAATTGTTGCACCAAAGGCTCGTCGGATGCTACTGCTGGAATCCAAACTCTGAAAGGATCTGTCGAAGCCACAAGGCTTTCTAACTTGCATTTACCACTGCTCGATACTCTTCTTCTGTTGAAGAAAGTGAAACATCATGTTGTTTCTTACAGGCCCAAGTGACAGGTCCTGAACCAAGGTTGAAAACATAACCTACAGTAGACTTTTGAACATCAGGGTCGTCGACCCAATTTGAATCAGTGAAACCAACCAATAAAGGAGCCCCCCCTGAATTGTAATGTATCTCAAACTAAACTGTGCCCCAGACATACCGAAGTATCCTTTTAGCTTCTTTCTAATGGCTTTCATGTGGTGTTTGCATATACCGGGCAACAAGACCAACAACAAAGGAAAGATTAGGATGTGTATGAATCAAGTATAAGAGGTTACCAACTAACTAACGGTACAAGGTGGCATCAACTTCAGAGGAAGTACAGGTGGCAACAAGCTTGACTCCTGACTGGAATGGAGAACGGGCTGGTTTACGATCTTCCATGTGAAAACTATGAAGAAGGTCACAAGCATACTTGGACCGAGAAAGAAAAATTCCTTCATTGGTTTGCAAAAATTGGAGGCTAAGGAAATACTGCAAAATGCCTAAGTCTATCATTTCAAATTTCTTCTAAAGGTTGGTTTTCACATGGTTTAAAAGTTTTGAGTCACCACCAGTAAGGATAAGGTCATCAACATAAAGGAAAAGGATTATGAGATGGCTTCCTACTTTATTGGTATAGACATTAGGAACATAATGACATTTGGAAAATCCGGTGTCCATAAGAAATTTGTCCATTTTGGCATACCAAGCTCGGGGAGCTTGCTTAAGACCATAAAGATATTTCTTAAGGCGACAAACAAGGCTAGAGTCATTTTGACATAGCTAGGAGGTTGTTCCATGTAGATTTCTTCTTTCAAATCCCCATGGAATAGAGTGGATTTAACATCCATTTGATGGACCTCCCATTTATGTGAGGCAACAAGGGCAAGAACAAGGCATATGGAATTCATTTTGGCTATAGGGGCAAAGGTTTCATTATAGTCAATTCCGTCAACTTGGGAAAATCCTTTGGCAACTAACCGAGCCTTATGTCTTTCAACACTTCCATTTGATGCATACTTAGTTCTATAGACCCATTTACATATGACAAGTTTTCTTCCTTTTGGAAGAGGTACAAGATCCCAAGTATAGTTTTCCATTAAAGAATTATACTCTTCATTCATTGTTGTATCTCAACTTGGATGACTTGAAGCTTCTGCAAATGTCTTTGGATCACGAGTCTTTGAAACTTGAGCCAAAAGAGAAGAGGATCGTTGGAACTAAGAACATGTCCGACGTTGATCCGAAGGATCACTGAAAATATCACTAGTTGCTTCTCATGTTGAACGAACCCATCTAGGAAGCGCTGGTGCTAGTGCTAGTTCAGGTTCAATAGACTCATTTGGAGGAAGGGGAATAGGCGGAGGTGGATTTTCATCCTCACTATCATCATCTGAAGAAGACACCAGAATAAGAACATAAGAAGGCCCAAATGTTGAAGATGGCTTGCAAGCTGAAGAAGGAACAATCTTCGAATTAGGCTCGCAGGCCAATAGATTTTCATAAAATTTAACATCTCTTATAAAGATATATTCATTACAATGTGGTTGAAGAAGTTTGTAACCTTTGACATCTTCAGAATAACCATTTATGACAACCATCACCAGAATTCGATGTTGGACAACATAGGTATTCCAACAGAGGACGAACACCTTCAATAACCACTCACACAACTAGATCAAAGATCAACACACCGATGTTTTGACGTGGTAAAACCCTTACGGGGAAACATCCATGGCCCCAACCAACGCGACCACTTGGAGCAGTTTATTAATGCAAGAGAAAAATATTATAGAGAGATTTTATAAGAGAGTGTCTCACAATCGATCATCGACAAATGACCCTCCATGCTCTTTAAATAGAGATCATGGACCAATCGGGTGTCAAGCCACAGATCAATGTAGTCGTTAAGATTGAGGAGAATATGAACCGTCAGATCACTCATTGTCGGGAACATATCGTGACCATCATATTTACTAACTACAAATGCATACTAATGCATACTAAAGAAACACATTAAGAAACCCACTTTTACGTAACGACACATTAGACCAAGTAGATCTTAACTAACTCATAAGTGTCTAAATATCCTAATATTCGACAATATCATTATTGGTGAAATTGCAGTTTTTTGTTGCTTAAATTGTGTTTTTGAATGCATAGATGGATTCAACGCATTGAAAAACGCCCAGACCACTCAGATTATGTAGATTTAACAACTGAAATATACAATTCTAACAATTTTTTATCGGATTTCAGGCAAAATTGGCCGGAAAATATGGCCATAAATGTTTAAAAACGTAGAATGTTTGGACTACGTCTTTGCTCCACTCTGTTGTTGCTGTCAACCAACCATATTATTGATTTTTATTGTATTTTCATATTACGAGAGTAATATTATTTATCTTTTTTCCAATAAGATCTAACATAATGGTTCAAATTTACACAGATGTTAGAAGTTTATATATGTAAAGTTTAATTTTAAAAGGATGTCAAAATTTTATATGTGTATTTTGTTTCTCATTTTCTAGTTGAATCTTAAAGTTTCAGTGTTCTATTAAATATATTCATGTAATTATTAGCACAAATTAAAATACTAGCAATTGTTTTATTTCATTGAGCTCATGTTCTTTTATTTTGTTTTTACAAAGTGAGGATGGAGAGGGTTAAGAAGAGGGCATTAACAACATTTCAAACAATTTTTGATGTCAAACTTATTTATTTTCCTTGTACCTATATATATTGTTTCATGCAATGTTGTATCCAACGTTGACATTTCGTTGGTGTCGCAATGTACCACTTGTTTACAAGTAGAAACAAATTACATTGTTATTTTACGATTTAATTCAAAATCTCATCATTGCATTTATATATACATGTATTTTTTGCTTCCATGGTGTGAAATTGATTAAATGTCGGTGCAATAAAATTTCATGGTGTGAAATTTACTAAATGTTAGTGGGGTAGTGCATTTATACATGGTTTTTGCTCTCATAATTAGTATGTTGTGAAATAGATCTATATTGGTCAGTAATTTGATCACTATTTAAATATTATAAATAAAATAATTTTTAAAAATATGTTAATAACATAGTTGCATGGGAGACACTTATATTATAGACTCGACGCTGCCATGGAGGCCCAAGGCTCGCCCCTCGGGCCATCGCATGCTCCGCCCCCGGATGCTGAAGCTGCCTTCTCCTCCCTGCTAGCTTCGTTGCCCAAAAAGAAGAAGTCTGAAGTCACTAAGTTCGTCAAAAAGCTCGAAGATGTTCCTGAGGTAAACCTCCCTCCTGAGGGTCCGATCCAGGTCGCCTTGTCCCTGACAGATCGGGCCCTGGTGGGTCAATTCACGGGCCTTTGGCCCTCGCCAAAATCGACAGAAAACTGGGTCGTTAAGGATTGGATTCCGCTGATCAAGAACAAAGTCACCTCATATTTTCTGGGTAGAGGCTACTTCCTGTTCGAGTTTAACACAAAGGAGGACAAAGATTTGATCTTTAGGAATGGGCCCTATTTCATGGGACCTCAGGGCCTCTACCTCAATAAATGGACCCCTGACTTTGATCCGGCCGTGGATGTCTCAACGGCAGTTCCTGTCTGGGTTCAGCTCTCTAATCTTCCTGTGCACTGCTGAAACTGGGATTCCCTCAAGCACATTGGAGATGCTTTGGGAAAGTTCATTGATAGAGCAAACAACAACGATCAGTATGATTGCGCCCGAATCTGTGTCGAGGTGGACTTAGAGGTGGGCCTTCCGAAGGCCATCAAAATAAAGGTTGGCAGTTGGACGCATGTGGAAGGGCTGGACTACGAGCAACTCCCTTTCAAATGCCATAAATGTCACGTTTATGGCCATTTTGCAAGAGGGTGCCCGAACAAAGGGGAAGCAGAGAAAGGAAAGGAAGACGGTTGGAACCAAGTCAAGAGGTCAAAGACAACTCACAAGAACACTGGGGCTCAAGGCTCTCAGCCTGCCTCCACACAGAATGATCCTTTGCCAAAAAGCCAAGGAAATAGGTATGAGCTCTTAAGCTCTACAGAAGAGACTCCTCGGAAAGAAGCTAGGCAAGATAAACCCTCAGAGAAAATGACTTCAGCAGGAATAAGTCCTGAAGAAAGTGCCACGGCAAGAAATAAGGATAAGCAAACAGAAGCCTCCGAGGAGGAGCATGACTCGGAGGATTCTGAGGAGGATGGAGAAATAGGAGAGACGCAGACATCAGTCAGAAGATCTGCAAGGGGCCGCAAATCTGCTAGAGAAAAGAGAGACCAAGAAACTTATAAAGATAAGCTTCAGGGTAGTCAGCCCACTCTGGAGAAACTCCTTGGCAAAAATACGAAGATGATTAAAAATCAAGTGCAAGGCTCCAAGGGAGCCCCTCACCATAAAAATAAATGATGAAGATTGTCTCCTAGAATTGCAGAGGAATGGGGAGCAAAGTGAAAGAAGAAGCAATGAGAAGCCTTATAAGAAGAGAAGCCCCAGACATTCTTCTGATTCAGGAGACCAAAATGGAGGACAATGAGTTTCTCCAAATCAGTAAAAAATTCTGGAAAGGAAGTAGCGGTCAAGCAGTTTCAGCACGGGGAGCCTCTGGGGGACTGGGCTCTCTTTGGAATCCTCTCAAGTATAGGCTGGTCACTAAGCTGCACAACACCCATTGGCTGTTTTTGAAGCTCCAACCTTTGGACTCGAGGGAGGCACTTAGTCTTTTCAATGTCTATGTTCCAACAAATATAGGGGAGAAAAGGGAGTGTTGGGACTCCATCAGGCATCTGTTGGAGTCAGAAAACTTAGAAAACATCATTGTTGCAGGTGATCTAAATCTTACCTTGCACATGGAGGAAAAGCGAGGAGGCACAATCATAAGGGACCCTGCAAGGGAGTGGGTGGAAGACCTCATGCAGGACTGGGATCTGCTAGATATCCCCCCAGAAAATGGTAAGTACACTTGGTCCAATAAAAGAATAGGTCCTGGTCACATTGTTGCTAGACTTGACAGATGTTTGGTGCAGAGTTCCTTCCTTTTGCTAGGCTTAGAATCTAGATTGCATATACTCCCATGCAGTGTTTCTGATCATAAACCCATTATGCTTGAGATGTTGGGCCACAATGATCTTGGCCCCATTCCCTTCAGGTTCAATCCTCTTTGGGTCAAGGAACCTGAGTTTCTGAATATGGTTCTGGACAGTTGGAAAACGCCAGTGAAAGGTTCACCTTTCTTCATTTGGGAGGAAAAACTTAGAAGACTGAAAGCTGTTCTTAAATCTTGGGCCAAATCTCTTCCCTCCCCTTCAAAAGAGAGAAGGCAGGCCCAAGACATACTTGCCCAGCATCATGCCCAAAGCGAAGATGTTGAAATCACTAAATAAGTATTGGATAAGGAAGGTGAGCTTCAGCAAAGCTTCCATAAAGCTTGCCTCTCGGAGGAAGAGCATTGGAGACAAAAGTCTAGGAGTTTATGGCTTAAAGTGGGAGACATAAATACTGCCTTCTTCCACAAACAAGCTCAAGCCAGAAAGAGCTTCAACTCTATTGCAGAAATCAAGGATGGTAACTCGACACACAAAGACTTTGAGAGCATAAAGAGAGCAGCTTTCAATCACTTTCAAAACCTGTACAGAGAAGAGGGTGTGACCGACCCAAACTCTAAATTTTTGGAGGCGGTTCCCCCTAGGATCTCTCCTTTAATGAATCAATAGCTGGAAGCGAAGATCTCTATACAAGAAATAAAAGATGCTCTCTCCGACATGGAGCCAGACAAAGCCCCAGGCCCGGATGGCTTCACTGCAAGATTCCTTCAAAACTGATGGCAGATTGTGGAGAAAGACCTCCACAAAATGATTTTGAAATCCCAAAATTGCCAGAAAATAGGGGGCAGCACCAATTCAGCTTTTCTCGCCCTCATTCCCAAGGAAAAGGGTGCTAAAGAATTTAATCGGTTCTGGACCATCTCTCTTTGTAATATTGGATATAAATTAATCACAAAGGTAATTGCCAACAGGATGAAAGGTATCCTCCCAGTCATCACCTCGGAGAACCAAGGCGGATTTGTTCAGGGGAGACAACTTGCTGACCATTTCATTCTCGTGCAAGAGGCGATTCACTCAAGCCATCTTCGCAATGAGAAAGGTATGGTAATTAAACTTGATTTAGCAAATGCCTTTGATCGGGTCAGACTTAGCTTTCTTCGGGAAGTTTTGAAAAAAATTGGCTTTGGAATGGGCTTTCTAAATTGGATCCGTGCTTGTATTGTCGATCCTTGGATCGCCCCCTTGGTGAATGGGAGAGTAGCTGGCTTTTTTAAAGCTTCAAGAGGGCTTAGGCAGGGTTGCCTCCTCTCTCCGCTTCTCTTCGTCCTTCATGTTTCTGTTCTGAGTTTCTACCTTGATCAGAAATTGGTTGACCAAGAGATCTTGGGGCTCAATATAGCCAGAGGGGTTAAAAATGTAAATCACACCCTGTTTACGGATGATACCCTCTTGTTAGGGGCTGCCTCTGCCAGATCTGCTTTAAGATTTAAGGAGGTCTTGGACGACTACAGTGAAGCTATAGGCAGTTGTTTAAACAAAGGTAAATGTAAAGCTTTTTGATGGAATATCTCTGCTTCCACCCTCTCTGCCATCTCCAGAATCCTTGGATTTTCTGCCTCCCTTTCTTGGTCCTCTTTTACTTATTTGGGCGTTCCCATCTTCCGTAAACTAGCTTACAACAGAGACTAGATTCCTCTGTTGGACAAATTTAAGGCCAAAATTCAAGCTTGGGGATTCTCTTGGTTAAACCTTGCCGACAAAACTGTCCTCATCAAATCCGTTCTCAGTAGCCTCCCCATTTTTCAATTCTCTGTTTTTCTTGCACCTTCAGGCATCATCAAAAAAATGGAAGCCTTCATTCGTAAGTTCTTCTGGAAAGGGGGCAATCACAATGA
>JASDQU010338349.1:0-10362 GCA_032191745.1 Picea mariana
TTTATGATACAATAATATATTGATGATGAACCGATGAACATGGTTGAAAAAAGTTAAAGGAATATAAATTTTGGTTAAAAGTGGTATAAATTGCTCATTATTGATTCACCCCCCCTCTCAGTAATCCAACAATTGCAATCAGAGCAAGTTCCTTCAAGAAAAAATTTAATCACAAGAAGGAGATCATGGAATACAATGAGAATGGAGCACCAAGGTTTGTTGGTCAGAGTGGTCTACAGTATGAGATATGGAGCCGAAAGACGAAACTATTTTTACAGGCACATGGGTATGATATTTGAAAATCAATTGTTACATTATATGATTGTTCAAAAAGGGAAAATACTGTAGCAAAGAAGGAACTGAAACAAAATAAAAAAAATTGCAATGGATTTCATTTTGGAAGCAATATATGATTCAGTAAAGGATAAAGTGGGTAAATGTTCATCAAATAAAGAACTTTGGGATAAGTTACTATTGGCATAGGGGCAGACCTAGGGTTCAACGCTTAACAATGCACCAACAAAATCCTGACTATCGTGTTAACACTCCAAGAGTCACTCCCATACTACAAATGAGAGTAATCTTGGTAACATAGAAATGTAAATGGATTAAAATAGTTTGAATAGGTGGATTAGAAAGAGAAGAGTAAAAAGGAGGGCATGAGACTGTTGCAAATACATTCCATTGGGCATGGAGTCACAACATCCTACAGATCAAAGGAAATCAATTCACCTACCAGACAAAAGGCTTATGCAAAGATGGATAGAAGAATATAAGGTAAACAAAGAGAAGAATAACCACATAACAAATATATTTTCTGTAATATAGATTGAAGAGTGCTTGAACAATAATCTGTGATTAACAAGCAATTACCACAAATCCTTTGCAGCTCATGAATTCATTAACCAAAGGCAGCTTTTGATATTCAAAATTTGTAAATATTATTCAAGAAAGATGACAATATATAATGATAAAAAAGAACCCAAAGTATAATAAGCAACTCTCATGAATCTCTAATGGTAGAAATCAAAATGGTAATTACAACAGGCCCTCAGGCTTACAATTGAGCAAATAAACTGTTCCTCTAGCTCTCTCCTCTCTTGGATCATGAATCCAACCTCCAATCCTCAAGATATATCTTTCCTTAAATAGAAAATATCATCCAAATAACCTTATAAGGTCAAATCCCATATCCTCCATTGGATTCTAAGCCTTGGATATAGGTGGCAACAATCAAAGAGACAAAAATCCAACAAACTGCTAATTTTCAAGAATTTGTTGGAAGTCATTAATAAATTGTTTCCACCTCATGAATGAGGCCTTTGATGGAGATAAATATTAGGTGCAGGTGTCCCTTTACATCTAATTGATCCTTGAGAATCCATTCGAATCCTCCTTGACAAGTGGAAACCTCCCAACAAGGCGAATATAAAAAATGTGACCGCTACAGGAAATTAGGTAGCGCTGCTGTAAAACAGTTGGTAGCTCCACTTCTATGTCTAATATCTCTCAAAACATACCACATTTTGAAAAAAGAAGAGAGGTTTTTGTTATTTGGAATGTTATGAACAAAGAACTCCTCCAGTTTTTAAAAATACCTTCTCAATTGTTCATAATCAAAGTTTCAAGTTAGTGACTCAAAACTGGTAAAATAACTCTGCACAATTCACTTTCTGCCAGAATTTAGGTAGCGCCCGCCTATGTGTCTGCATGAAATTTGGTAGCATAAATCCATGGGTGCTTTTGACTCTTGGAACCTTGTGAGAGTGTTTTCAATGCTTGTTCTTGACACTTGGAACCTTAACCAATCTTGTGCTAACATAGGCTCCATGGGGGATAGACTCCTCCCTGTGAGGCTCTAAGAACTCTTGTAGATCAGTAGCCTTATCCATATTCAATTCTTCTCAGGAAACCTGCATGCCTGAGAATGCCTCTGCTCTTTATTTGAAATTGAAAACTAACTGTAAACAAAATTCTCGAGAACTGAACTTTATTCTTCCTACTCCTACCTAATCAACTGCTTCCTCTAGATTAGGTAAAATTGTGCTTCCAATGAAGCCACACAAGTATCTAACTGATTGGTAAATCTCTTGATCTAAAAATGATGAATGTAGAAAACCATAAAATACTGATATGTAATTCAAAAGGGCAGCATGACCAACCTTCCTTTGACATAAATTTTTTTGCATTTGAACTGCTCAAAGACTCTAGATAATCAACAAAAGGATCAATGAAACTATAAAGAAATACCTCTTCCTGATAATGGATGTCATTTTTTTCTACCTGAAAATTTGAACATGGTTGTTGGTTAATTTCACTGCTCATCAAAGGTTGCTTGTTATTGTCTGTAGATCCAGTTTCAATCATAGTGAATGCAAGCTTGCTGATTTGCAAAGATGGCTTCTCAACTGTTGGTGATGAATGTAGAATTAACTTTTCTTGCAGTTCTTCAATATTTCCAACATCTCGTTGTTCAATAGGATCTGAAATGCAAGGTACATGAAGAATAGAATTTGCCACAAATTCTATCTTTTCTACTTCAACACCTTCTGAAACTTTAGAGACAAGGGAAACACCCTGATCTTGGTCTTCAACATTACTATCCCCAATCATTTCATGATCAATTTCATCTTGAATGAGACTATCACAAGTCTCAAAAATATCTTGAATATAAGGATTTGTAGTATTCTCTTTAAGAATTAAATCTTCCTTAACTTCTCTTTCATCAAAATCTTCACAAAGCTTATCACACGAAGAATACTCTATTGTCTGCTGAATGTAAGACTTGAACTTTTCACAAAAATCATCAAGAAGTATATCAGAAGAATA
Source organism: Picea mariana (assembly GCA_032191745.1). Lineage (NCBI taxonomy): Eukaryota > Viridiplantae > Streptophyta > Pinopsida > Pinales > Pinaceae > Picea > Picea mariana. The sequence continues at coordinate 2,830 of JASDQU010338349.1, forward strand.
ATACCTCTCACAATACTTATGGAAAGATGCATGAAATTATTGCAAAGAAGATAGGCTAGCAATAGAAAGTGATTGATACCATCTTCGAGCATCACCGTTTAATGAGTATACAAACATATTCACGAGAGAATCTTCATGATAGATATTCAAACGATCTATGCATTGATGAAAATCTATGAGATGTTGGGCAAGAATATCCCCTTCATCTCCACGGAATATAGGAAGAAATTCTGTGCATTCTGAGAAAGAAGGCACAGGATTAGGAAAACCAGGAATAGCTGAAAAATTGAGAGGTGCAAACCTATGAGCCAATATAGCTTCCATTTCTATTGCTATCCCATATCAGTGAAGTCACCAACATGTTCCTCTTTCATGGAGTGGAGTCTCCAAGTGAATGATGCAGTCTTTGATATGTGATCAGCCCTTTGTTCACCATCAAAAGCTAGCTCTGATCAATGTCGTTCTCCCAGGGAAGATTTCTCATTCATCTCTGTCCCCAGCAATGATGCCATTTATGTTAACACTCCAAGAGTCACTCCCAGACTGCAAATGAGAGTAATCTTGGTAACATAGAAATGTAAATGGATTAAAATAGTTTGAATAGGTGGATCAACGAGAGAAGAGTAAAAAGGAGGGCATGAGACTGCTACAAATACATTCCATTGAGCATGGAGTCACAACATCCTACAAATCAAAGGCAATCACGTCGCCTACTAGACAAAAGGCTTATGAAAATATGGATAGAAAAATAGAAGGTAAACAAAGAGAAGAATAACCACATAACAAAGATCTTTTCTGTAATATAGATTCAAGAGTGATTGAACAATAATCTGTGATTAACAAGCAATTACCACAAATCCTTTGCAGCTCATGAATTCATTAACCAAAGGCATCTTTTGATCTTCAAAATCTGTAAATATTATTCAAGAAAGATGAAAATATAGAATGATAACAAAGAACAAAAATTCTGATAAGAAACTCTCATGAATCTCTAATGGTAGAAATGCTAATTACAATAGGCCCTCAGGCTTACAATTGAGCAAATAAACTGTTCTTGTAGCTCTCTCCTCTCTTGGATCATGAATCCAACCTCCAATCCTCAAGAGATATCCTTCCTTAAATATAAAATATAATCCAAATAGCCTTATGAGGTTGAATCTCATCTCCTCCATTGGATTCTAAGCCTTGGAGATAGGTGGCAACAATCAAAGAGACAAAAGTCCAACAAACTGCTAATTTTCAGGAATTTGTTGGAAGTCATTAATAAATTGTTTCCACCTCATGCATGATGCCTTTGATGGTTATAAATATTAAGTGTAGGTTTCCATTTACATCTAAATGATCCTTGAGAATCCATTCGAATCCTCCTTGACAGGTGGTAACCTCTCAACAAGGCGAATATCAAAATCGTGACCGCTACAGGAAATTAGGTAGCGCCACTGTAAAAAAATTGGTAGCACCACTTCTATGTCTAATATATATCAAACCATACTACATTTTGAAAACATGAGAGAGGTTTTTGTTATTTGGAATGTTATGAACAAACACCTCCTTCAATTTTCAAAAATACCTTCTCAATTGTTCATAATCAAAGTTTCAAGTTAGTGACTCAAAACTGGTAAAATAACTCTGCACAATTCATTTTCTGCCAGAAGTTAGGTAGAGAATTTAGGTAGCGCCTACCTATGTATCTGCATGAAATTTAGTAGCATAAATCCATGGGTGATTTTTATTCTTGGAACCTTGTGAGAGTGTTGTCAATGCGTTTTCTTGACACTTGGCACCTTAACCAATCTTGTGCTAACATACCGACCCTTTCAGCAACACCTACGAATCAAGCAAAGTCTCACCTAAGGTAGAAGAAGGGGGGGTTAAAGGACACAGGTGTCTGTAACCAGGATAAGACACAAATCTATGATAAGAGCACTTCACAGAATAATCTATTAACACTTAGGAAGTGACATGCATTATCTTATTAACCTCATTAACATCACAGATCATAATCAAAGATAGATAAGCACAATAATAATAAATGATTATGCACCATGAGCACTAAGCACTTAGCAGTGTGAGTTAAATCTAACATTTAGTTAACCTTCAACATAAGTAAAGTACTAAAGAAACAAAATATCTATTCATTACACATCATAATCAAAGCACTAAGAAAACACATAATATAAATAACACTGCACAAAGAAAACCATGAGACACCAAATATACGCGGTTCAACTTAGGGTGGGTTTACGTCGACAAACCACTTTGCCTCTTTATTATTTGCCAATATATTACATTCAGTCACTCCTGTGCACTAATCCACAGAGGAAAACTTCGCACAAGATAGGAGATTTGTGCAATAAGCACTAGATCCTCCTTCTTTGCCTTCCAAAAATAGGTCAAATGCACAGAGCCACTATCTCTATCACAACAATTATCACTTTCTACAAAATAATAGTCAAGCACAAAGCCTCGACCACATACACTTCTTTTCACAAAATAACTTATATGTTCACGCATAACTACCCTACTTCTACAATACATTCCTCTTTATTTATACTTTACAAACCCTTACAATAAGGCCTAAACATGGGAAAACCCCATGGTCCGACATCCCATAAACTTGTTACAAAACTGTAGAGGACCCTTTACTGGGTCCACATAATCCTAAAAAATAGGTGAGATTTGTGATCTTAGCTCCACATGGGATCTTCTTCTTCGACCAACGTGTCGAAGTCCAAAAGTGGGAAAAAACTAACCAAAGTTTCCCCAAAACTTGGTCAAGGGCCAACAGGCCCCCAAAACTCACTTATGAATCGTCTTGAGTCACTCAGGTCTGGACAATTCTTCTTCGAAAGCCTTGAGCTTAACTTGAGCTCCCTTGACTAAGCCTCCTACTCAACGAGCTCCTGGATTGTCTTTTCTGTAACAGGCCCTTCTAGGCATTGTTCTACAGCTGCAACTACTTGATCTAATTGTGATCCTTGGCTATCGATCTCCTCGAACACCTTGCAAGATTCTTCCTCCACAGGTTGTAACTTATGTGTTACTTCCATAACCTTATCCTGGAGGGAAGTGATCTGTTGTTGTACTGTGCGCTACTCCTAGGATCTCTTCATCCTTTCCACTGCTATGAGATGCTTCATCTACGCCTATAATGAGAATGCTTGTTGTTGCAACTCTTGTAACTGAGCTTCTAGCTTCCTTAACTCTGGATCCTTGGCGAGGCATTCATATGTCTGGGCGCTTTTGTCACTCAACTGTTTACATGCTGAAGTGAGGGATTTTATGATTGCTACTACATTTTTGGCGGACTCCTCCCTCTGGTCACACACCTCCTATGGGGTGCTCGACATTGTTAGGGCCTCCAGTTCTGTTATCATAGCTTGAAGCTGCTAGAGGGTCTTTGTGTGGTTTTCTACTTGAGCTTTGACCGACTCTTGCTCCTCCTGTGCCAAGCCTGGAACATAGTGACATGCTTTACTTACTGCTTCTTTGACCATGGCCTGCTCTACGAGAAACTGCTTTTTTTCCTTCTGTAGCTGGGATTTTTCCTCCTGAACTTTGCCTAAATCTTTTCTTTCTCAATTTCATGGACAACTACACTATCCTGCGCTGCTCTTAACTATACTAAGACTTCATCTTTCTCCCTTTTCAAGGCTTCTGTAGCCTTGTCTCTTTCTTCCCGAGTTATCTGTAACCAGGCTTCTATTTCCTCAATAAGCCTTCTTAATGTAAATGTGTTGAACCTACACAAAATATATCTAGCCAAACAATAATAAACACATTTTCAAAGAGAATTTGAGAAAGAAGAAGAAGGAGAGAAAGAATGAAAGAATTCTCATTAACCGTTTGAATAATGAATAATTTACACATGATATAATCTGTATAACTCAATGAGTGAGCACTGGAGGAGAACCAATGTGCCATAGTGGTGGTCTAGAGTGATATGGACACACACCAATAGTTATAGGAGTGAACTGACACCTAGTCTAGTCTCTCAGGTAGTTACGGGAATGAACTGCCACCTAATTGAGTTAATTAGTCAACTAGTCTTCAGTTAACTGACTGGACAAAGAGTAGTGAGGAGTTAAATCAAGGAATCAAGGGTAATGTGCGAGTTTGGTGATGATACCAAGGCAAGATTGAATTTTCATGGTGATGATTCCAATTTTGTATGGTGACAAAACCAATGTAGCATCTAAACTCAACTCAACTAGTCAAACTGAAGTGTCAACTGAAAGAGCATATTCTCCACATGGAATATTCTCCCCTAAAATATAGGAGACTGGATAATGACTAATTATGAATAATAAAAAAGGAAAAATAAATCCTAGGTGTGTGTGAAGTAAATCCAACACCCCCCTGAACATCACTATGGTGAAAATAAAGAATGGGTCCTAGAAACGAGGCCATGTTAGGTACCCAAATACAAAAGATACAATGAAATAAATTGAGGAAAGAGGGAAAAACTCATAGGAAACCCCCCCTCAAGGTACAATGTATGTAAAAAGAAGAACTACAGTTGCTAGGAAACTATTTCCTTCACTCCAAGATGACCTCGCAAAGAATGGAACTTTCTCTCAGTAAAGATCTTGGTGAAGATGTCTGTCGTCTGTTCTGTTAAAGGACATAATTGTAAGTTGATGATCCCCTTGTGTACTAAGTCCCAGATGTAGTGCATGTGGATCTTGATGTGCTTAATCCTCTTCCTCTAAATTGGATCTCTGCATAACTTCAGAGTGCTTGGGTTTTCACACCAGATGACAATCGATCGATGAAACTGAATTCCCAAATCAGTGAGAAAATGTTGTAGCCACATAGCCTGAATGGTTATGTTAACTACCCCTCTGTACTCTACCTCAGCTGAAGATATTGCAATGATGACTTGCTTCTTTCTCGACCAACAAATAGGCCCAGAACCAAGATTGAGTGAGTAACCATATGTGTACTTACGATCAGTGCTATCGCCAGCCCAGTCGGAATCAGTAAACCCGATGAGATCTAATGTAGATTCTGTTGCATAATGAATCCCAAAGGTGATGGTGCCCTGTACATATTGAAGGATACACTTTGAAACTATTCAATGTAGCTTATGTGTCTCTTGCATAAACCTGGAAACTATGCGAACTGCATATGAGAGGTCTAGTCTGGAGTGTGTGAGATACAATAAGCTCCCCACTAGTTATTTGTATAGTGTGTTGTCAACAGATGGAATCTCCCCACCATCCTCAAGTTTGACCCCTAATAGGAAAGGAGTCAGAGTAGACTTGTAGTCTGTCATGTGAAATCCCTCAAGGAGATCTCGTGCATACTTGGCCTCAGATAGTTTGACTCATGATGCATCCTGACTGATCTCGAGTCCAAGGAAGAAGTCTAGTGGACCCATGTCTATCATCAAAAACCTGTCATGTAGAATCCTCTTGACTGCAGCAATGGCTGAAGTTGAGCACCCGGTGATCAACAAATCATCAACATAGATAACTAAAAGTAGAAGTGAATCAACCGTCCTAAGCATGTAGACATTTGGGTCTGATTTAAAACATAAAATGTTCTGTGATAGCAAGTAGGAGTCCATCTTGGCATACCATTCCCTCATAGCCTGCTTGAGGCCATAAAGTGACTTCTTCAGTCGAAAGACCAAAGATGAGTCCTCCATAAATCCATGGGGCTGCTCCATGTAGATCGCCTCAGAGAGATCACCATGAAGAAATGCATTCTTCATGTCCATCTGATGGACTTCCCAGGGATGATTTTAGGGGCTAAATTTCGCTCATGGGCTAATTTTCCATGGTTTTTCCAAAAATGAGATTCGCTATTTTAAAAATTATTCGCCCAAATTCTATAGGATAAAATTATTTTACCTTAAAAATCGCCAAAATTTTATAAAAACTATATAAAATATTAGAAATTTGAATATTTTTAAAAAAATATCGCCAAACATTTATAGTTGACATATAAAGGATTAGTGATATTCACCAAGGTTTCTACATTTTAAAATAAATTTCCATCCTTAAAATCATCCCTACTTCCCATCCCTTGGTTGCTGTAATGGCAAGTGCCAATTGTATGGAATCCATCTTTTCTACGGGATCAAGGTCTCATTATAGTCAATACCATGCACCTGTTGAAAGCCTTTGGCGACAACCCTAGCTTTATATCTACTGATATGTCCATCTACTGTTCTCTTGTTCCTATAGACCCATCTTCATCTGACAAGTTTCCTCCCGGAAGGAAGGGGAACCAGATCCCAAGTCTGGTTTTCGAGGAGGGAGTTGTACTCCTCCTGCATGGTGGATTTCCAAAAGGGATTTATAGAAGCCTCACCATAAGACTATGGATATGAATACTGAACCAAGAAAATATTCCTAGAGGGAAAAGGTTCAGTAGGAGTGAGTACAATAGGAGGCTCCTCGAAATAAGATCGATTCCTCCTAGTATCGTCTAGATCACCAAAGAGATCCATGCAGCCTAAAGAGTAGTTTGTGCCCACTTGAGCCTCTGCTCTGTCTCTGCAATTGCATATGGATGTTGTGACTCTGCATTTGACTGTACTAACTTTGAATCTATATCATATGATTCCTATGAATCATAACTCTTGTTTGAAGAAGAATCGGCATGTGCATGCTCATCATCTCCAACAGGTGGAAGAACAAAGGTGTTTGCATGCATTTGTTGAGGTGCATGAAAGACACTTTCCTCGAATTGGACACTTCACTCAATGATGAGCTAGTTTGAGGAAAGATCAATAAGCCTATATCCCTTCACATCGTCAGGATATCCAACAAAAATTCACTCAGTGCTCTGTGGATCAAGTGCCTTCCTCTTTTCAGAGGGAATCTGGGCCCATGCACATGAACAAAAAATGCGAAAGTGGGTCACTTCCAATTTGAGGCTGCTCCAAGCCTCGTAGTGGGTCTTATCCTTGACAAATATATGGGGAGATCTGTTTTGGATGTATGTTTCAGAATTAAGTGCTTCATCCCATAGTCTTTGTGGTAGAGACTTTTCATGCAACATACAAGATGCCATCTCCTTTAGAGATCTATTTTTTTTCTCAACAAATCCGTTTTGTTGTGGAGTATAGGGAACTGTGTGCTGGAACTGAATCCCTTCCTCATGGCAAAGATTATGGATCTCATGATTTACATACTCTCCCCCATTATCATTTCATAGGACTTTGATCTTCTTTCTGGACTATGTCTCAACCAAGGTTTTGAAATCTTTGAGGTGTTGAAAGACCTTGGATTTTTTCCTAAGAAAGTAGATCCATGTAAAACGTGAGAAATCATCAAAAAAAAATGAGAACAAACCTCACTTTTCTGATGGATGGATGCGGAAAAGGACCCATAAGGTGTTAGAAAAATAGGACCGCGGAGCAATAAAATAAAACAAATGCAGAAACAAAACACAGAAGACACACAATACAAGAGAGACACAGATTTACGTGGTTCACCCAGTGTGGGCTACGTCCACCAGAGAAATTGCCCGGTCCTTCCTTTATTATTATCCAGCAAAATGAAGGGATAAAACCTACAG
>JASDQU010338350.1:0-12531 GCA_032191745.1 Picea mariana
GGTGAGGTGATATTGTGAGTCTAAATACTAGTGATGAAGGGTATAATAATGACAAAAAGTGTAGGCAAAAAGGTGCATAGTGTGGTCCTAACAAAGGTCACCAACAAAAGGGAAAGGGAAACAAACAGTCGAGAGGTCACCGTGCAAGCAACCACATGTAACTGTTGTGTTTCCGCGCATACCAACATGAGTACAGGTTTTACCAGTTTTCTAGGATGTGTAGATAAACTGCACTATGTGGACCATGATGTAAAATATAGAGATAAGTTTCCAGAAATTGAGCCACATTTATACATGGAGAGTAGAGGGGTCAGTGCAACAGGAATATCAATACTAGAACCCAAACAATGGATAACAAGTTTATATAACATATGCATAATGAGCCTACTAGAGATCCCGCATTTTGGAAGGGGAAAGGACATAAATAACTATGTCAAACAATTAATGACAATAATGCAAGGAGGAATTTTGTGGCTAGATAGGCTAGTCTCAATTGACGTCGAGTTAATTGCAAAAATAACAAGTCTTCCCACAAATGGCGAGAAACCTATGCAGTATTTGGATGACAATACCAAGGAGAAAGCCTTGGAAGAGGAAATGAAGCAAACCTATGGAACAAAGAGAGGATCTAGGGGGATTATTATAAAAAAAATCAGTGAACCCACAATGAGGTAAGAAACAAATCTTATGGCATGTAAATTTATAAGGAAGTTTTGCAAAGAAGAAGCGCCAAAAGGGGTGATAGCAGCAGTTGCACAATGCCCAAAAGGGACTCTACTCAGAAGGAGTCCATACTTGTTAGATTTATTTTTGGATGATTGCAAAGACACCCAAGACTTAGGCACAAAGTTCCACTATTTGTTGGTTCTCATACTTATTGCATTAGAGGGATGGAAACACCCAAAATACAATGTATTCTTTCATAGACTCAAAAAATGTCACACAGTACAGTACGTAACATTGTGGTACACAACTATTGCAAAGGAAAGACAAACAAACTCCAACATATTTGCGACATATTTGGAAGAAATACAGGAAAAGGTGGCCAAAACATGGAGGATCCCACTAGAGGTGGTGGAGGAATACAAGAATATAGTCAACTTCAAAGCATCAAGGCACAATATGTGGATCCAGACAAACAAGAATCTAGAGAAGGAGTGGCTACAGATGAGATACTGCATCACAACAGAGGAAGTGCAATGGGAAATGAAAGACTGGAAGGAGGAATGGAAGGTTCCAATGGAGTTAGAAAAATATAAGAAACTATCAAAAGTGAGCTCCTCATAGAAGAAGATTACCCTAGTAGGAAATACAAGAAAAGAAGCAACGTAAAAGAAGCATATGGGGGGGATCACAACAACAAGAACACTTAGACAGAATAAGTCTATCCCCAAGCCTGCCACACATCAAAATAACCGCACAGATGCCACTAATGGAGGGACACATAGGGAAGATAACATCCCTATGCAGGAGGGACAAGAAGGAGGGGACATACCAGAGACAGATACCCCAATCACAACAAAGGAAATATGGTCAAGACCAGTCAAGAGAACTATTTTATAGTCAGGTGGAGAGCGTAAGAAAATGAAGGTGCACAAGGAGGTACCCTAGTATACAATAAATGAAGATAATGTTGAATTAGTCTCGAAAAGAGTACATGACCACACTACAGAAGAATATGAAGATGCATAAAAATAAAGAGAGAAGATAATGAAAGAGATGAGTCAAGAAGGTGTTGGAGTAGATACAATTCACCAAGGCACAACATAAATAAAAGACACAACAACAAAAAATAACGCAAGAGTAGAACATGCTAGTGCATAGTGAGAAGGGAAAAACACAGATAACGACGATGGAAAGTGAATCCTTTAGCATTACTAAAAACATGTTGCTAATGGATGAAGACATGGCACAGAAATAGGTCAAGGATGTGGAACAAATGGAATATGCATTGGCTAAGGTACCAACAAAAGCGCTATATAGGTAACAGATCAGTGTTGCGCAAGAGGCATAATCAAGAGCTAGGATGGATGCAACAAACTTGGAGTGATCCAAAAATGGATCCAGGAACCAAAATGGGTCCAGGAAGGCCTAAAAATAAAAATTCTCATAATCACCTCAAAATGTACATGTGTGTATGCCTCGTTCTTACGAACCCAACGCAACTTGAACGGGCTCAAACAAACACTGTATGCGAAATATATCACATTCTGTTCATTTTTCCAAACATGAATTTTTTTTATGACGACCATTTCATATAATCCTACACTTTTTATTGGCATGCGTCCCACTCCATCCAGCCCTGGTGCAAACACTATTCCATGTAACCCTGGCATATAATCATTGACCTATACCTTGGCATGAATGAGTGGGTTTAGCACTCGGTCGGTCGAGCTAGCTTGCTAACCAAGGCACATAACCAGGGTCTACGACCAGGAGCCAGTCAGAGTTTGGGTGAATGGAGCATAAGGGTTGGGCCATATGGCCAAGCCACTTGACCGGGGGCCAACAATTAAGGAGCCAACGCATAGATCTTGGCCACATGGAGAGTGTTCATGTGACCAGCAGCCCGAGGATCAGGGGATGCTCCCTATTTTGGCCCAAAAGTGGGTTTTTTTTAACTATATATTAAGCTTTTATTTGACTTTTCAGCCAGTTTTGAGATATTTTGGCCATTATTGGAGTATCTGGAGCCCTTTTTGAGTCCAGATCTTGGGGACAAGTTGGGAGGTTGTTTCCAACTTGAAATATATATAAACCAGAGGTTCTTGGAAACCTTAGGGAGGTTCATAAGAGGAGAAATGTTGAAGAATTGTAAATCCAAAGCCATTTTTATGTAGGGAAGCCATTGAGGAGAGAAACTTTGCAAGCCATTTATGGGAGCTTCGTTCATTCGTTTTGAGTGTCGTCAGTTGCGTTGGGTTACTAAGATCTAGAAGAACACAACCATATCATTTTGTAATCCATTTTGGAACTTTTATGATGTACTTTTGAAGCTTTGAAGAGAAATAAGAAAGCCTAACCCACTGAGATAAAGGTCAGGAGATGTAGGCGATATTGTCCAACTCCGTTAACAAATTTTTCTATTATGGTTTGTTGATTCTTGTGTTTATTTCCAGATCTGTATACTTCATTATGGATTCCATGTTACATATTTAATTCTTCCTCTTTCATCAATTTCTTAAATGGTTGATGATATTGTTGTTCCTGAGTTTATGTTTTAAGGCTATAAAACATACCGTCATGTCATCCGAATAAAGATTTTTATAATAAGACTTTAAAACAAAGAAACAAAGAAAGACTAGATCAGATTCAGTTTCTCAACTGTCTCTATCTTGCTTCCCGTTGCTCTTGGATGCTAATGTCACATTCGATAGCAGCCCACGATCTCTCTAACTCAACCCTATTGGTTGTTGTTTGTAGAATAGTATTAACTAAGTTTAGGGAAATGTTGGTTTGATCCTGAAGACCAGGTTCTATGTTTGGTTGTCTACCGTTAGGAACTGTCATGGGTATAGGGTTTTAAATGTTTGTAAATGGGTTTTGATCGATTGGTTACTTCAGATTTTCAGAGATGACATTAATGAAACAACTTTAAAATCTAAAACAATAATGTAAAGACACAATCAAGGCCATTTCCTGGTTTTGTAACAATTTTGAAATTGTAAATGATGAAACACAAAACAGAGAAATATAAGGATTTTATCTAGAAAGAATCTTATATTTCAATTAACAATGATGAAAGAAAAACAAGATTTCTAACAGAATTAAGTATTAAGGAACAAAAGGTTTACAAGTCTTAAAATCACTAAAGTAATTTTAGAGGAAAGGCTGTAAAACATTCAACATCCAAACCAATCTGAAACAATAAACAATGATGTATATAACTTCAAATTGATTAACTTGTTAGAAACACACATTAAGAGGAATATTTAACAAAGCATGATAAACAGGGGAAGAAACATAGTCACAAAATTGCAGGATCCAGAATCTTGTTTGCGGTTTATATTCCGATGAACTTCAAAGTTGATATTATAAAAATTGGCTTTCTCCAAAATTTCTGAAGCCCCATTTCATCCTTTCGGAATTATATTTATACCTTTCTATCAAAGTTTTTCGTTGGTAACTAACCAACCTCCTAATATTATGGTTACATAAACTAATGTCAACCATTTACAATTTCTATCAAAATTCTAAAAATAAAAATATTTACAAATGTTTTAAATTTGCGTTGATGAGCTTTCTTTCTCTGCTTCAACGCATTGAACATATTTCCCTAAAAAGTTTACCAAGACCTTAGGAGCCTCAGGTACTTCATTTTCTTCAAAAGAGAAAAAACTTCTTTGTAAGCCTGACAACTGGCTTGCTATTGTTTTCTCTGTGAACTTAACCTTTTCCAATTTTGAACTTGAAGCTATCATCCACTTATCTATTTCTGCAATATTGACCATTTTAATATTTGAGATTTCTGCTTTCTTTTCTTCAAGTTCTTCTTTTGATTTCAGCTGATACCTGGTAATGTTGATTTCACCTAATAACTCGGAAAGGTCATCTGTCCCAATATTTACTGAATCTTTTTCAATAAGATTGAATATCTTTTGACAATCTTCATTGATTCCTCTTGTAATTCTTTTATATTCTGCCAATTTTGTTTCCCAAACTTTTATCATTATATCTCCTTTTAACTGCTCCGAAATGGATAATTTCTGGCTTTTCCCAATTTCTTCTTTTTGTAAAGAAGTTATTATCTTTTGAAAAGAATTCCTTGCTGCTTTAGCTTCTCTTTCTTTCTGAACTACCTTTTCCATAGACCTATTAGATTCTTGAAAATTATTCTGGATGATTTCCAGATTACAGAATATCTTTTGTTGTTCTTCCTCAATATTTGCATATATCTCTGATGCTTTAGTCTTGAAATGTTCCGTTTCAATCACTTGATTGGTAATTGAAATAATTTTATCCTGCAGAGATTTATTTTCATCGCCTAGCTTTTGCACTTGTTCTTGAGTAACCTATATCATGTGTTTTTCTCCATTCAAGTTTTCATTCAACTTTTGAATTTCTTGTATGTCTTTGAGTCTAGCTTGTTCTAGACCCTTTTGTATTCCCTAGCCAATAACTTTTTCATTTTCCTTTAATATGTCCTATAGCTGCATTATTTCCCGATCCTTTTGCTCTAGCATAGTGATTAGATTTCCTACAGAATACATGTTGTCTAATGCTATAAAACCCATGGTTCCTGCTAGCTCTGTAGCGAATTCTCCTTCATTCAGCTTCTTTCCATCAATGATAATTTTATGTTTTTTGATCGTTCTTTCTCGTATAGGATGTAATTCCTGTTTCAAGACAACTCTTCATTTTTTACTGAAAAAATAATTAGATGAAGGGATTTCATCTCTGGTGATTGGCTCTAAGTCACTTACATATAGAACTCCTTCATGAGGGGTTCCAAAAGTAGACTGCAGTGGGGTTAATGCTGTAATGGGGCTGCCAAGTTCCCTTGAAGCGGTTCCTCCAACATTTTCTGGAATATCATCTAGGACTATTGGACTTGTTTCTATTCCTTTTCCCTTTTCAGTATGTGTTTCTTTGGTCTGAGAACCCTTTGTATTCTGAGGAGGTATTTCAGACTCTTTCAATTTACCTTTGTCACTTGACTTATCCTGAAAAATGGTTTCAAACCCTGGAGGAATTGTTTCTTGCTTTGGCAATGAAGTTGACACTTCACCTTGTAAAATCTTTGGCAGACATTGACATCTATTTCTTTGAAAAGATGCAAACCCCACCTGTGCATTAGGTGACAAGGTTTGCACTCAACTCTGCACTTCCTCATAAGATTTAGTATTTTTAAAAACATCATCATAAGCAGAAAATTCATGTTCATATGCTTTTAAATTACACTGTGTAAAATGCCGACTGATTATTTGGTATGGGTCGTGTTTCCTGTGCTCTATATTTCCTAATTTCACTTCGTCCATCGATTCGGCTTCTGCCTTAGCATGTCCTATGTTTAATAAAACAAATTTTCCTAGATAAACAGGAAAAGATGGCCATGCCTTTTTTGCTGAGCTTTTAATTCTAGTCCAATACCTCCATTAACTAGCTGATAAGCCACTTCTCTACATATCAACCTGTCTGGTAAAATTTTTGGTAGTGCGTGAGGCAGAATAGAACAGCCATAAACCCTCACATAGGAAAAATTTTCCTCGATGAACCAGTCAGCAATTGACTTGAGGTTTTCTATGATGGTATTAGAAATACGAGGAGGTTCGCATCCAAAGAACATTTTGTGCAGAGGGATAATTACATAATGACAAACCTCATAAAAAACATTTTTTGCATTTTCTTCCCAGAGAGCTGAATGGTACTTATGAACAGGCTCTGGGCAAGAAGCATTCCAACTCCAATTCATTAATGGGAAAGGAGTCATAAAACAAATGGCATCCATGATATAAGCTGACATATACACTAGTTGTCCTTTTGACCTAGCTGCTTTGTAATTGATAACCTTTGATGCAAGGTTGTCTGACAAAATTTTGTGCCAATTAAAGCTGCATCCCTCTAAGACTTCCTCTAAGAAAGGTGTCCAATCTGCATGAAAATGACAAGGATCCTTTCTCCCAAAAAGTCTACACAACATCATTGCTGCATAAACCATATATTCATTTAATGCAGTTGAAGCGTAAACTCCATGTACATCAGCCCTAAACTTGTTTTCATCTCTTGCCCATCCTTTTATTATGTCGGGGTATGTTTGGCCACCTTCAATGCACTCTTTTCTTTTAAATGCATCTACAAACTCAGAATTAAAAGTGTGTCTATAATTGGGTGAGAGCTTATACATTACTTGAATATGTTCGGGCCTGAACGAGCCGATGACAGCTCCTTGCTCGTTCATAATACTTCTGGTCAGGACATCTACTTTATCCAGAGCCCAGGTGATCATATCGGTATATGACACAAGTCTCGGACGTGCAGCCTCCTTATGAAGTTCAGTCTCTGCAATATCTTTGAAGTGATTTTCTGCACCATTGTCTTCATATTTAAGCTCATCCTCCAGTTTTTCTGCAATTGCAGCCCATGATTTGACAGAGTGTACTACCCCAGATGTAGCAGTATCGAAAATAATATCACCTGCTGGTTGCTCTTCGTTTTTCTTCGAAGCCTTTTTGGGTGCCATAGCTCTGGGTTCACTTAAACCTATAACAGAGAGGAATTTAGCTTCGAAATGATAATGTAAATGTTTCAAAATTTACTTCGAATATATCGTAAAAGAATTTGAGATTCGTACCTCTGTTATGAATTTAATGCTATTAATGTAAAAGATATTCCTGAATATATGCATTTAATGTTTGTACTTGATCTTTCTCAGTATTTTCAAATATAATAGAAACTTACCAAATTGGACAATTGCCGTATTAAACATCATTCATAAAAGTTTAACTTTAAACCTTGTTTATACGAATGATTAATTAGCGTTAATCTTGAATTAAATTTGAAAATCTGCTTATCAGAGTTTCAGAACTTTTGATGTCGAGGAAAAATGTGATCAGAGAACCCCAATGGTCGAAATCACGATGTATTATTTAGGTTAAAATTTTTTTATTAACTTAATTAATCCAGATTAAACCTTTTCGGGATTTCATTAATCGGGAAATTTGATGACATGAAATCTGCTTCTCCCAACACTGCGAATCCCGATATCCCGATGTAATTATTTAATTCTTAATCATGCTTAACGGTAATTAGATTAATTTAAAACTTTGCTTAAGGATTAAATGTATCGCGAAATCAAGAAATCAGGAAATACGCTGACAAGATTCTTTGTTCTCACAAAATCGCGAATCCCGATTTTGTGATGTGATTAACGTAATGTTTAAACTTCTTTAATTCTGATTTGAGAAAATTATGTTTTAAATAGGGATTAATGTATCGGGAAATCGGGGATCGGGATTTCGCTATTCAATTTGCGTTAAACATTTGTTCACGCAAAACTCCGAATCCCGATTTTCCGATTTAAATTAAAATTCCTTAATTGAAATCAATACCCATTTAAAATATTATTTCAAATAATTTTGGAAAAATTATATTCGTTTAGATTTTTCTCTTCTTTGTCCAAAAATAAATGATTAAAGGCATCATGAATTTATCAGTGATGAAATCCTTGCTTTATGAAATTTGAAAAATACAAAGACTTCAAAAAATACAAAATTTTCATCCTCAAGATTAAAAATTCAAGGTTTGTTCCAACATAGGCTCCAACTGGGGACCTCGTCTCCCTGTAGGACGAGGAGAACATGCAGACTCGGTTCCTTCATTGGGTAATGGGGTCAAGGATTTATCTCTGATAAACTGATCAAGGAGAAATAAAAGAGAATACATAAAGTCTTTGAAAACCTTTTCAAAACTTCTCACTTATTTGAAATTCAGATATAGTCTTCTTCAACATTCTCCTTCTCATTCCAAAATTGAGTTAGTATTGAGATGATTAGGATAATCTTTAGAAACTCAACAGATTATTGAACATTTCAGCTTGCATAAATCGAAATAAAATTCATAATTTTAAAACTGGGAAGCTCTATTTGACTTAAGATGAATATCCAGTTTTGAAAAATTGATAACTAGAATATAGTTATAGAAAAGTATGACAACCTTACAGATACCTCAGATATTGCTTCACTGCCAGCAGGCCTGTTCAGTACCCCGGTGAAGTTATCTATTTTTTATTTTCAGACGAGGGCAATCATTTAAATGAATTTCCTTTCATCGTCTGTAGGACTAGATGGGGGCAATCAATTATGAATTTCCTTTCACCATCTGTCTTATAGTTATTTCATGTTTATGAAGCGGGGGAAATCAGTGATATTTAATATATCAGGGTTGGTGATCTGTGTAAAATTTTATAATAACGGGTTGTCAACGTGTTTTGATTATTCTAAACCAATTTTTCTCAACCTTCAAAACCTCCTTAGTCTGTAGAGAAAAAGGGAAAAATATTTTCAAGGGATATTCTTTTGAGCAAGCTTAAAAGTTTAGACAAGCTGTTAAGAAACTTAAGATATTTAGAGGTAATCTCAAACCTAACCATTTTTAGTCAGAGAGAAAAATCATGAAAACTGACCTAACTGAAATCAATCATTTAAATATTTTCAAAGTCAATACAAAAACTTTTCAACTCTGATACAAAGTTCTAAAACATAATGCTGAGGGTATTAAAGGAAACTTTTCAACAATGTAAAAACCATAATACCTCAGATATAATTTCAAAAATAACTCTGTGGATTAGATTTGATTTTTTTTTTTTTATTCCATGTAATGCTTTAAGAATCGTGCATTAACAGGGGCATTTAGGATCTTACCATCTAAATTTTCCAGTAGAAAAGAATTTTTACCTTCAGAAGATGATATCTTAAAGGGTCCATACCAGATGTGATCAAATTTACCGTTTTTTCCCGAATCTTCCTTTCGAGCATCCCACCTCAGAACTAGATCTCCTGGAAGAAATTTTCTGTTCTTGGCCTTGCGATCAAATAGCAGCTTCATATTATCCTGGTACTTCTGTAGCTTTTCATCTATTACATCCCTGTGCTGTTGGACTTAAATTAATTGGTTTATTCTTCTAGTGAGAGGATTTGGCTCTTCCTTCTCATCCAGCCACAGCTTCATAACAGGAAGTGCTAAGTTTATGGGCAATACTACATCTGTGCCATAAACCATTTGAAATAGTGAAGTACCAATAGACTTCTTCGTTCCTATCCGATTTTCCCATAAAGCATACTTTAAATGTAAGTGCCAAGATTTTTTGTTTTCATTTAAGACTTTCTTAATTTTGTTGATCAAACTCTTATTAGAAGATTCAGCCAGACTGTTTCCTTGTGGATAGTAAGCTGTAGAATGTCCTAGCACGATATTGTATTTTTGGCAAAAACTGATCATTGCCATTGACTTGAAAGCCTGTGCATTATCTGTTACTATCTTTCTAGGACAGCCAAATCTTGCCAATATATTCTCTTCCAAAAAATCTATAACCACTGAATCAGTGGCCTTCCTTGTAGGGATTGCTTCCACCCACTTGGTGAAATAATCTGTGGCAGTGAGAATCCACCTATGTTGGGCACTTGAATGGGGGCTTATCTCACCTATGAAGTCAAGACCCCATTGCTGAAAAGGGGCTTCTGTTTTAACTGGAACTAACGACATAGCTGGAAGATTTTGTTTTCCAGTGAAAAATTGGCAAGGGCTACAAGCCCTTACCTTAGCATTTACATCAGGGAAAAGTTTTGGCCAGTAATAACCAGCCCTTAAGATTTTATATGTTTTTTTCTCTCCAAGCATGATGCCCTCCACAGACACCTTCATGAAACTGACTTATAACTTCCTCTGTCTCTGATTCAACCAGACAAACTAAGAGGAAACCAAGCGGGTCTTTCTAGTATAATTTTTTCTCGGAAATGCAGTATTTAACTGCATGCAGTTTCAATGTTCTATCTTTGGAAGATGACAAATCATTTGGACATTTCAAAGTTAAAAGATATGTTACTATATCTTTATACCAATCAGAAGAAATGAATTTTTCCTCAATCTTGTTTTCAATTATTTGATCATCAATTTCATTCATATCTATCCATCCTTCTTCCTCTTGAGCACCATTTATCCCAAGAGCCCGAAAATTAGATTCAGCTAGAAGTCTAGCTAAACCCTATCCTTTTACTAATTTAGTTGGTTTAACCTCCAAGTCAAATTCCTGGATTTTTGCAAGCCATCTACCCCTTTTTCCATCATTGTCTGCTTGAACTAAGATATCCTTTACAACACTGGTAGGTACATATGCAATGATTTTGGAATGTAATACATACATTCTAAAAGCTTTCAATGCTTTAACCATTGCGTAAGCTTGCTTTTCCATTATATTGTATTTAAGCTCAGCGTCTCGGAGGCTCTTACTAAAAAAGGCGATGGGTTTCTCAAAACCCTCTTCATTCTTCTGGAGGAGAACAACAACCAGCGTATGTTCTGAAGCAAATGAAAAAATGAAGAACTCCTTAAGATAATCTGGACTAGCTAGAACCGAAGCCTCACTTATAACCTTTTTAATGTGGGCAAAGGATGCCTTTGCTTCTTCTGTCCACTTAACTTCACTGTTCTTCCTGAGCATATCTATAATCAGTTTAACAATCTCAGCAAAGTTAGGAACAAATCTTCTCAAAAAAATTATTTTTCCTAAAAAAGATTGAATTTCTTTAACATTTCTAGGAATAGCTAAAGTTTCTATGGCCTCTACTCTCTTAGGATCGATTCTGATACCATCTCGGGATACTATATGTCCTAACAAATTGCCTTCCTGCAAGGCGAAATGAGACTTTTTAGGATTTAATGAAAGACCATACCTACGACATTTTTCAAAAGTTTTTTTTAAATTAATTATATGTTCTTCATCTGATTTCGAAAAAACAGTGAGGTCATCCAGATATATAACTACAAACTTATCTCGTTCGCCGACAAAAGAAATATCCATTGCTCGTTGAAAAGTGGCTCCTGCATTCATTAGTCCAAATGGCATTTTATCATACATAAATGTGCCCCAAGGAGTGGTGAATGCAGTTTTTTCCTTATCAGGTTCACTAACAACAATTTGATTATATCCTGAAAAACCATCAATCATGGACATCCTAGTAGCCCCTACTACTTTCTTCAGAACGTGATCCATTTTTGGTAGAGGATAGTTGTCTTTAAGAGAAGATTTATTTAAATTTCTAAAGTCAACGCATAATATGATTTCCCCGTTTTTCTTTCTCACTGGTACTAAATTAGCAACCCAATCAGAATATCTTAAGGGAACAATAATCTTAGCATCTAAAAGATTTTTAACTTCTTTCTCAATGACAGGTAATAAGATCGGGTTAAACTGTCTGAGTTTTTTCTTGAAAGGTTTGACACCTGGTTTTAGTGGTATTTTGTGTTCTATCATTGAGGTGTCATATGTTTTCAAATCTTCGTATGACCATGCAAACACATCTTTATATTTTTTCAACAACTCTGTGTATTTGTTTTTATTTTCTACTGATAAAAAATTATATAACTTAACCATTTTGGGGTTATCTACAGTTCCTATGTTACAATCTTCAACCTCCCCTGGTTGAGGTTGTAAAGTAGTTTTAGAAGGAATGTCATCTTTATTAAAGAGTCTTTCCAAAAGTATTAGACCTTTGGGGATTTGATTGTTTTTTAGAACAATCATCTGGTGATTAGCTATTTTATCATGAAACTCTTTTGCATCTTCCCCTTCCTACATGATCCAGGTAGGGTCATTTTGATTCTCCTGATCATTATATGTTTTTGAAAACTCATCTAAGGATTCGAGAAACTTTCTGAGTTGCTCGTCGTCTTCAAAAACTTGCCAATGTTGTACATTATCAGGTATGGAAGGACGATGTCTCATTTGAATATGGTATTTTAAATTAAAAGACGTCGGAGGGCTAAACGTTGATGCAGCTTTAGCTAGAGCGTCGGCCTGTTGGTTTTCGGATCTAG
>JASDQU010338352.1:0-12436 GCA_032191745.1 Picea mariana
AGGATAGGTTTGAAGAACTTCTAAGACTAACATGGCAGTGGGGGATTGTGCCAAGTCATCGACAAGACTATAATTGTGGGCCACCCTAGCCTGAGGGTTGGTGACATTCCATCATAATGGGATGTGAGGGATACAGAGGGGTGTGTCGGTATTAGGGCGAGGAATCATCAAAGGTGGGCCAGTTGTGACTAGGGTGGCTTCTGAGGTAGTGGGAGTAGAAGGAATTCCTCCTTGCTAGTGAGGAGGATAGTGCGATCATTAGGAGTACCGTGGTTTGGATACTAACCCATCCGTGGTGGGGTTGGATGCATATCCTATTGGGTGTTCATCACCCCTTGGTGTGGAATAGGGTTTTGTAGTACGGCAGGGGGTGGTTACTGTACATATTTTTGTGGGGCCTGCTGGGGGGCAGGCGGTGCTGGGGGATGTGGTCCACTTACAGACTCTTTCATCCATTTGAATTCAACTATTTGAGGGAAATGGTTAGTATAATGAACATACTCACCATAAAGGGAACAAGGGAAGTTTGTCTGAAGATTGTTGGTGTTCTTCCCTTGGTGTTTGTTGTTATTCCCCCCCTGGAGGTTTTGGTTCCCCTAAGTTTGGTTTCCCCCAACAGGTTGGTTCTACTGGGGGTGGTTCTGGTTTCTTCCTGGTCCGAGATTATTATTGTTTCAGTTTTTTCCTTTATTTTTGGCATTGTTTGATTGATGGGTTAGATTAGCCGTATTCAGCTGTTCAAAATTTTGATATTGTTGAATGGGAGAGGGCTGAACAAAATTAACCCCAGCATGTGGTTTTCCTTGTGGATAAACAATGGGTTAGGGAGGACTAGGAAATGGAAAGTATGGATTATTCTATGGTAATGATCCGTAGAGTGCATAGGAAGGCGTGGGGCTTTCACTAGTGCTTAGGGTGTAAGTAGAGGTAGAGGGGGTACCAGAACTTGGTTGGGACGCTGGGCATACTGTGGATGCCAACTGTGGTCCACTGATGGGTGGAGGAAAGGTCATGGGGTATGGTTGTTGATAAGGGGGAGGTGGATAATAAGGGGGTCCTCCATATGCCGGTGGATATTGAGGTGTTCCATACATAGGTGGTTGTTGGGGGTGTGACTTGTGGTGTGTAGTGGTACCAATCAATCCATCCGCTGAGTGAGACATCCCAGGTTTGTCTTGGCCAAATGGCACGGGTCTAGGGGTGTCAGTTAGTACTGTATATAAATATCCTGACTATGAATAAACAAGTTCAAACTGCTAGGCCTCGCTGATGGCTTCTTCTTCTGATTGGGGGAAGGTTGTGGCTACATCTTTGGCAAGGAGGGAAACAATCGATTTGAGAAACCAATTAAGGCATTGTTGTTTAGTGGCTTCTTCTTTGCATAGACTACGTCATCAACACCATTCATGAATGTGGTTGGCGATGTGTGTAGTGGAGGTTTGTTTAAACTCTAAGAGTAGTTCGAGACCATTGTCATGATGGATTGGGAGTTGAAAGAAGGTAAAAAATGATTTGGACAAAGATTCAAAGGTTGTATGGGACCTCGATTTTTCTTCTACATACCATTTGGCTGATGGGCCAGTGAGTGTGCATTGAAATAACCTCAATCAGACAGAGTCATCCATGATGCCGTTTGAAGAGCACCATAAGTGGAAGGTCATGATATGGTTGGCCGGGTCGTCTCCCGCTTTTCCTTCAAACTTGGGAATGTCTGAAGGGAGTTAGGTAGGCATGGCGGGCCATGTGGGGTCATGCAATATAGGATCATTGGTGATCTTAGTCAGATCCAGTATGTTGAGGGAAGCCAAGTATGGCATTTGGGGTTGTGGTGGAAGATTAGTTCCAGCCATGGTGGGAATGTTTTGTGTGCCTGACCCCGAAAGAGGGTTTGTTTCGACCATGGTGTGAGTGATGTGTGTCCCTGACCCGTGAGGGATGCTAGGTGGAGTTCTGCTTCCTCCTGGGGAAGAAGTGTGACCCCACTTCCTTTTACAGGAAAGTGGGTGGATGGTTGATCTTGGGAAGTGGACCCAAGTAAAGTGGAACCGAGCAAAGTGGATCCTAAGATAGTACCATTCACATGAGTGTGAGAAGGTGGAGCCGATGAGTTGGAAAGACTAAGAAATCCCCCTAGAATGGGAGGGAGATTTAGCAAGCATATGGAATGACGGGGATTCTATGGGTCCCCTATGATGTCCAACTAGCAAAGTGGATGTGTGCGAATGGTGATGAGAGAAAATAAATGAACAAGGGCCTTTATAATTTTTGGACCTTCACAATATAATTGACAATCACATGTAATCACAAGAGCATCATACATAAATCAATTGATACAGAAGCATATATGTGGGTAGGTGGTTTTCGTGTGCGTGGGAGAACAAAGAAAAAAAATTCTCTTGTCCTAAAAGACATAATGTCCTTCCTCTCAAATAGCAGTGGACCTTCCAATAGCACTCAACAGTGGGGTCTAAAGCCACCGGAAGAGGAACTAGTGAAGGATGAAGTAATCAGTTATAATGAGGGGTAGAGGGTGCATATCCAGAAAGAGTTGGCGATATTTCCCAATAGCCACACAAAATCTGATCAAGGCACAATTGCATCCCACAATTTCCACCTAATTAGATGTCCTAAAATTTTGTCACTAGGTACCTCGGTCAAAGTGCAACATTTAGATTTTCGGCCTAAGAAATGGGTCACAGGATGGATCTCGTCCAAGAGGTGGGTGCCTCAAGGGGGACACATAGAACAACTGGACCTTAGCCTTCAACCCTTCATGGGTATCTCCCTTCCTTATGGTGTTAGGAACACTTGACTTGGAGGATTTTAAATTTTCCTATTTGACAGCTTCTACTGTTTGAAGATGTGAGAACCAGATAACGGGGAGTTATTTGGATGCCTATCCTCGAGATCCTACCTAGACTAAAAACTTTCTTTTGGCACCTCCCATGGAGGAAACTTAGTGAGTTTTTAAATTTTTTTTAGATGTGGTTGTTTGAGATATTGGGGGCGTGAGCCAATATCATTGAAATTAAGTGGGAGTGGATAGTTTCGTCAAGAACAGGGTGGGGTGTTTCATAATCCCTTTGGAGGAAACTTACTTCAACCTCCACATTTCGAGATGAAAACTATGTGAGTGAGTAGTGACTTTGTGTGTGAACAAGTGAAAGTGTGCCAATTTTTTTTTTTTTTTAAGAAATTAGGTGTCACCTTGTTGCATGTGGACTTCGTGTGGTCCTTAACTGTCTTGATTATCCAATTAACTAAATGCCATTGGTACAACCTTGTGTAATTTTAAAGTCCCTAGGAAACTAGCATGTGGACATGTGGATCCTTATTAATCCTTTAACTCCCTAGTGTGATTTAATTTAAGAAAGATTCAAAACTGTCCTAGATTGTGCACATGTGGACATGTATGGGCCCGTTACAAAACCTTTAAACTTCCCTAGTGATTTAATCTAAGAAACTAAATTTCAACACTATCCTATATTTGTAGCATGTGGGCATGTATGGGCCCTTACAATCTTAATATGTGTTTGAAAAATGAACTAAGAGGAGTCCCAAGGGGGGCTGTTGTCTTCTCCTAAAGAGTTTTTCTTTTTAAGGGAGATGAGATTTTCCCTCAATCGCTTTTCTGATTCTCAAGGTCGCTCTATGGCACGAGAGAAGAGCATACTAAATGATTGAGATCTAATTTCTGGTCCCAATGCAAGCTTTATATGTGATTTAGAATGATTCCAACTTAAAATTTAATCAAAGTGATCCATCCATGTGGAAAAATGAAAGAAAAAAGATGAATTTTAATTATTTTAACCCCCTAAGTGCCTATGTTTTGACTATCCCTTCATGTGGAGAGGGAATCTGAGTGTGGTGCATATTACAATTTGCATAGGATGAAGCTTAAGAAGGATATGGGCCCTCCAAAAATCACAAAAACCCTTAAAATGTGTGAATTTCTAAGCAGATGCATGGGTCATAGAGTATACAGAGGAACATGTGGCGCCAATGCGCAATTAAAAAATGACCCTTTGATGCAGGTGCGAAGAATACATTAAGAATAACAGTGGGTTGAACGCACGTGTGCTGAAGACGCACCTATGGGTCAAAAAACCCACACACTTCTGTTACACGATCGTGAAGAAAATTTCAGATGAAATTCTCTTAGCTCAGCTTTGAATTTGGATTTTTGCAGGTCGGCTTGGGCTGATTATGGTTCCTGCAAGTTAAATAAACAAAAAGAAGAGCTAAAATAACCCAAATGGGGGAGGAATTGATACCTTTCCCTAGTGGAGTCACCAATATGTTGCACCCCTTTTGTCACCTAAATGAGAAAAATAGGGATGCTTAGAAGCCCAGTTGGGTTATCTAGGCAAGACAACAGTGAAAGAAAGAGTTAGAAATATCAAGCATAAGAAGTAAAGAAAGAACTAAGCTAAGAACAATAAAAGAAACAAAACTAGAGTGCATAAGAACATTAAAATCAAAATAAACAACACTCATGCCACCAATGGATAGGATTTTATTAGTGGAAAGACAACAAAGAGAAAGGGAGACATATGGGTCCCCTCTTCCTCCAAGGGAGGGCTCTTGAACCCCCAAATATTCATCTCTTCTTACAAGTAACAAACTAGAAATGAAATGGTGAAGAGAATCCAAAGCACATTCACTCAAGAGGTGATATGAATGGCTAAATGAAATGGTGCATGTATACTCTTGATGAGAAAAGAGGATTATCCAAGAGAATATAAGAAGCATAACAATACAAATGAATTCCTTGGAAATATTGTGCACCCATGGCTTCCCTTTATAGCATAACTTTGAGGAATTATGCAACCAGTTCTTAGTGTGAACAAGGGGCCCTTTAGGGAACCCTTAGGTCTTTGACTAGCCCCCCAGTCGGGTTCAACTGAGATTTGGGTGTCAAATCGACTTGGAAGCTGAATCATAAGTGGGTGGAAGTCCAACCAATATCATAAATGTGCCATTATGATGGGTGCATGGTTTTTTGTGTCCACAGTTGCGCATCGTGCGCATGTGCGCTTTTCTTACATTTCTGGATGGTGCATGTGTTTTCGCTCCCTATGTAGTCTTAGCGCATGATTATTTTATAACTGGTTGTATAGTTTTGGACCTTTTGGAAATGCATTTTTGGTCCATGAGTAAACTAATGGGTGTTTTGAAGATGCTAGATTCCTGTAACTGTTTGCGGATGAAATTCCGGTGATAACATCTATAAAAAAGGTGTAATGACAATGGATTCACACAAATAAACTTCCCTGGATGCATGGGGGAAGGGGGGAAGCACTAAAAAAAAAAGAGAAATGGAAGGAGAAGTGGATAAAGGAAAGAAGGAGGAAGCCTTGGACCCAATCATGATGGACGACGACTAGATCAAGCGGATCATGGTGACAACTGGAAAGACGCATAGTGGAGTAACCTACCAATACAAGGTGAACACCAAGAAGAGAGCCGTAGTCATAAGGGAAGGCTTGGCAAGTGATGAATAAAAGGTAGAGGATCTCTGAGATGTGGAGTAGATTGAGGAAATCATGCGTGCAACATATGAGAGGAAGACGAGAGGTCCAAGAGTGAGAATCAAAGTTAGTAATCATATCCATATTAATGTTAGTGTGGAACCCATAAACCCATGTGCGACTAACACACCAAAAAGAACACCACCATTTAGACAACTGAATTTCGAGAGAAGGAAGAAAAAATGAAGTACATCTACACAAGGAACAATAACTGGGGGAGCCAGTTCAAGAATCATTAGTCAAGTATATACATTATGCAGAGGTAGTAGTTCAACATTTAGGATGGCAGGACACGATCCCACCATCAGGTTACCAAAATTCAAAGGATAAGCGTCAGAGGACCCAGAGAAGCACCTGTTTATCTGTGAAAATATCTAGGAAGAAAAATAGATCACATACGAGGACACTAAACTTGCACAATTGGTTATCACACTAAGGGATCATGCAATGGATTGGTATATGATTTTAACCACAAACAATCCACCAGGGACAACCAAAACAATTGTGGATATCAAGAAGTTGCTAATAAATGAGTTTCAGAATCCAAGTTTAGAGGACCAATACATGAATGAGATGATAGAAATTAGACAAAAACTAGGAGAATCTGTATTGGAGATTAACCAGATATTTAAGTGACTCAAAGGAAAAATGAAATATCTCATGACATATATGCAACATAGGCACCTGCTTGTCAACTCACTGTTACCACACTTGAAATATCCACTGTGACAACAAGACTTTCAGACACAGGAAGAGGCTCTGCAGGCATCCATGCAACTGGAGGAAAACCAATATCAGAAGACTTATCCAACCATAGAAGAGATGAAGGAGGATATGAAGAACTTAACGTTCTAGCTAAACTAGAACAAAAGTAAGGACAAACAAGAATCCGTTTGGTGTACCACATATAGAACATAAGGACACCATAAGAACGAATGCCCAACATTTACGCAGTACATGGAAACAAGAATTCCAAACCCATTACCAACAGGAGGAATATGGTGCGAAATCTGTAAGAAACAGGGCCATGATCCATATCATTGTCCAATGATGCAGAAGTACCAGGCAATCCCAAAGAGTTCCTATTGCAATTTTTGCAAATCAGTAGGCCATGATGACAAAGATTGTATAACCATGGAGTTGATGAGAGAGAGGACACCAGATGCATATAGGGTGCAAGATGAAATGATGACAGGGAAAGATGCACCTCAATTTAATCAGGCACCACCATATTATAACACAGTGTCACAACAATATAACAACACAAAAATGCAATATAACACTATGCAACCACAATATAACCCTATACAATATAATCAAGTACCTCAATACAATACACTGTGAGGGGATCAAGCTAGCTACAGAGGTGGAGGATGAGCGAGAGGAGGCTTTGGAAAAGGTAGAGGACCAGTGGTATGCCACAACTTTCAACAACCTGGACACTATGTGTTGGCCCTTGAGCAAGTTTTGAGGAAATATTGGTCATGTTTGCCCACTTTTGGGACTTCGATAAGCTGGTCAAATAGGAGCGCCCAGGCGGAGCATATATCATGAGATCTCACTCATTTTGTGGGCTTGTGGACCCAACAAAGGGTTTTAGGGTTTATGTAACGGGTTATGGGATGTCGATCCATGGGTTTACCCATGTCTAGGCCCTTTTGTAAAAGTATATATAGGAAGGAATGTAATGTAGAAACTAGTAGCTACTGATTGGCTTAGTGCATAACTACTTGGCTTTGTACAAAGAGTCTATTAAGGCTTGCGGGGTTAAGTGCAAGTGTGTTGTAAGTTTCTTTGTGCTACTAAGGGGTTGGCTCGGTGCCTTGACCTGGTTTTGGGAAGGAGGATCTAGTGTGCAGCTCCCAGATCTCCTGTCCTCTACGGAGTTGGGCTCTATGGATTTGTGCACAGAAGAAAATGAATGTAAGAAGATTGAAGACTAATAAAGAAGAATAATAAGTTGACGGACGTAGCCCCACACTCGGGTGAACCACGTATATCCTGTGTCTTGATGTGCTTTGGGCGATGTGATTTATGATTTATGCTGTGTATTTGCTTAGTGTTGTTGTTATAATGAATGAATCTAATGTTGTATCTTAGTTCTTAATGATGTTAAAGATGAATGAATGCTAGATGTGAGTTAATGCTATGTGTTAAGTGATTGTAAGTGCTGATCTTGATTTTTACTGCACTGTTTTGTACTTAGGGTTTGATTTGCGATGTGAATGAGACTCATGAACTAATGCATATTGTTGGCTAAGTGATTTTTTAAGTGTTATATTCACATATCTATGTCCCATCTTGGTTGTAGAAATGTGAGTCTGACAACTACCTTCCCTCTACCTCGGGTGAGACTTCATTTGCTTCACAGGCTTTGCCGAAAGGGTTGGTAGTTAAGGTTTTTCTGGTGCATTGTTGAAGCATTGAATCTTGGGTCTTCCCATGTGCCAACAAATGGTTCCATTGCTGGGACTAAAACTATGATTGTTGGGATCTGATTGCTGAGAAATATCTGTGCTTAGATTTGTTGCTATAGTGCACAGTAGTCTACTTGACTTGCGAAGATTTGTGCTAAGAAAGGAACCCGATCTGAAGAAAAGAGGTAATATCTTAAAGCTTTGTGCTCTAGTAAAGGTAAGATAAGTGGAAATTTTTGCTTCGGAAATATGAATCTAGGTATGGTTGATATATTTTGTCGTAGTCTAAAAACTAGGGAACAGTTAAAAGAAAGAGCTGATATGAATAAATTTAATAGAAATAGAGAAAAATATGTTATTCCTATGCATAGAAAGAATTTTTGGACTAATAAGTGGATGCAGGAACCTGGAATTTTCTTTTGCAGATTACAAGTCCAACACTGTGATCCTAGTGCACATTACAGGAAAGGCCGGGGTTCATTTAAACGAAAGAGAGGATTGACACTGTGTTATAATTGCAGAAGGCTGGGACATCTTGCTAAGTAATGCCCTAGTACAGGTCCTATTTGTCTTTGTTGTAAAGCTATTGGTCATGAGGGTGAGGATTTCCCAAGAATGATTGCTAAAGTTGAAAATATGAACATGAGACAAGAAAACTATAAAGAAGGTCAAGAGACTAAGGATATATTAANAGACTGTGTATTGGATGAAGAAACACACATGAATATTATGCCAGAAAGCACTTCGGAAATTTTGGGAAGGCCTGCTATGGTACCTTCATTGGGAAGGATAGGCTTGTTTAAAGGAAAGACAATAACCCTATGCGAAAGATTTACTAATATACCTATGATTGCTCATGGAACATCGACTAAAGAAGAGTTTGAAGTCATTAAGTGTATTGAGAACAACGCCCCTTTTCCACTTTTATTAGGAAATATTTGGATTGAGAAAGATTAGATCAGAAGGAAAACAAAGGAGAAAGATACAAAATAGAAAAATAAAGAACTAAGAGACCTCATAACCAGAAAAATAGATCGACTAATAGAAGAAAAAGAGGATAAGTCGAAGCAACAGAACGTAAGAGAACTAGCTGTCAAGGTTGCAAGAACACAAAAAGGCTTGAAGGACCTACCCGTGCAAGAAAGAAGAGTACCTACCCTGGAGTTAATAAGAAACAAGGTATTACCTTCGAACCCTTTGAAAGAACATTGACAGTGCGAAGTTACCATGCTAAAAGAAGACAAGAACAAAAATGGAAAGAGGAATCCAGAGACTCACATCACAGAAAAGAAGGCAAGGAAGCTCAGTAAGAAGAAATCCAAGTTAGAAAAACTACAGGAAGTTCCAGAAAATACTTCGCAGGAGGTAGATATACAAAAATTGAACCTTGTCGGAATAACAGAACCACGCAGAATGAGACTTTTCCACAGTGAATCTATATGACCATTGGAGGCACCCCGACCGTTTGAATAATGCTCTAGAACGGCTAGAAACAAAGTTATTAACGAAAATATCACCATTGGATCGTTGGGACCACACCATAACGGATGGATTCACATTGATGGATTCATTCCTGCCCGTTGGAGGAATCCGTTACGATGCTTGCTTATTTAACCTATCGGACACTGCGCCGGGACCAATTTTTTCCACCCGTGATTATCCAAGCTAACAAAGAATCCATTGTCTTGCGCTGTTCTTTATATACCTCACCATTCATGTGATTACTCGTTTTTCTGTTTGCCTACCCGATCTATTTGGTTACAAGTGTGAATGTCGGGCGAACGTAGCGCATTATAAAATTATATGGAGGATATTCTCGTGGAACTCATGATTGAGAGATTTATGTATGTAGGAATACATGTGTCGTCAACAGGGGGATTGCAAGCATAACCTTCGACTAGATGTCGTTCTAGTTGGACCGCAACTAAGAAGTGAAGCAAGCACCACAACGATCTAGCTAACGCGAAGCAGATCCCTTTGGTCTTGCCTGAGTACATACCGCCTTTGGCTTGTGTGGTGTTAGGAATTGGTTATGGAATCAAGAGAATATTAAGGAAGAAATGTTAAGTATGAACTATGCGGAAGGAAAATTGACTGAGAATGGGTCGAAGTGGTCAAATAAGTAGAAAAGAAGGAGTGAAGAAAGGAAAATCTAGCCGTTGGAAGAGAAGACCAAGGAAGAAAAATTAACAAGGAAAGATGGATAGTGGACAACTCAACAAGAGAAAGAAGACATCAACGAGTGCTTTGGATCACCTCGCAGAAAAGAAGGAAAGACAGGCTGGTAGAGCCCTTAAAGCACATGTCAAGTTGAACTAGGGTTTTGACACCTAGGGTTTTAGATCTAGGGTTTTGACACCTAGACACTCACCATGTAATGTATAAATAAAGGTGTAGGAGAGTCAAGAGGGTTGTTGAATAGTTGGTTCATAATATTGTGGTTAATGGTCATTGATTGTTGTCATGAGAGAGAGAGAGAAGACTATTATAGAGAGGCTGTATTGTAAGATCTTCAGCTGGGTGTGAAGATCAACCATGCAGTTGGGTGCACAGGGAGGGGAGAGAAGGATAAAGTGAGAGATCTACAAGCTAAGAGAATAGATAGAACTGTATGTTTTCATATACTATATCAAGAAACATAGTTCTGTGGACGTAGCCCTAGGGAGAGGGTGAACCACGTATATCTTGTTGTTATGTGTGATTGATGCTGTGTTATTTTCCATCTGTTATACTGTTATTGCATTATTGTGTTAGATTTGAGAAATAACTAGCAAAGTAGGCTTAAATGAGATAAAGAATAACTAGATTGCAGTGTGTTGTTGCCCTAGATCCAATTTGAATTTCCTCTGGTTGTAGACACCCGTGTCCTACAACCCCCTATTGCTACTTTGGGTGAGACTGCATCTTCTTCATAGGTGTTGCCAAAAGGGCCAGTAGTTAGGGCTTGTTGGTGTGCTGTTAGAGTTGAACCCTGGGTCTACCCCTGTGCCAACAAATGGTTCTGTTGTTGGGACCAAGATCTTCTTGAGGGAATGTCAAGGTGGTTTTTATCAAAGAAAGAGATTCAGAAGTGGATAGAATAACAAGAGAAGAACTTCACTGGAGCCCAGAACAAGAATTCTAGCATTAGTACATAAGATTGGTTGAGAAGGTATATCTTTACCAACATACACGAGATTTTCTTTGGAGGAATTCTTAAAGAGTTATATGAGTGGTTAGCTAGATTAGCAGATACCTAGTTTGAGATCAGATCTAGACCACCTATGGTTTGGATGTCGACGTTGATCAAGAAGGTTAAGAGAGTTGATAATGTCACGTCAAGAGCAGTAAATCATTAGTTTGATAGCACCATTAGAGGGTACATTACTGAGTTTGCTATTGACATAGTAGAGTCATATAGCTAAGCAAAGAGATATTTATTTGAGGGGCCTAGAGGAAAATTTCTACACTTTTTGAAGTTGAAGATCAAGATGCTATTGCATGAGAAGAACATATTCAAGATATAGTAATCGATCGGATTGAAAAGATAATGTTCAAGAAATCATACAATGACAACAACAACGACACAGGGGTTGGGCATACACGCAGTGGGGGAACCTTTAGAGAGGTTCCTCTGGTGAACCTTTTTGAGCAGAGTCACGATCCAATAGAATAAGATGAAGGGTTATAAAGTGGAGAAGAAGAAGATTTATTGAATGAGGAACATTCAGAGCCTGCTAGGGAAGAGGAAGGGAAGGCTGAAGAAACCGGCCGTGAAGAATCAGAAACTTCAGGGACTGTGCCTACCGTCGAAGTAAGTACTACCATTCCTCTTGTTATTTTTTCAATGCTAAGTAACCAGAGTAGCCAGAGTTATCATAGCACTCATAGCATGGTTACCAAAAGTTCAACACATACTTAGTCAAGAAACCTAGGGAGACCTATGGCACATGAAATGAGGTTACCTATCTTTAGAGGAGATGGATCTGAAGATCCTGATCAACACTGGTTCTTATGTGAAGTTGTATGGAGTATTAAGAAAGTCAATGACGAAGATGTTAATAATAAAGATGAAGTTCACCGATATGAAGGGAATTAAAGGGCCCATGGGAGAAATCAAGATCCCCTTGAAACCAGATGCAAGGCCAGTCAAGCAGAGACCCTACAGACTGAATCCCAAGTATAAGTAGAAAGTTAGGATTGAATTAGACAGAATGTTGGAAGCATGAATCATAGAACCTGTTGAAGAATTAGAGTGGATTAGCCATATGGTGGTCCAGGATAAAAAGACAAGAGAAATCAGGATTTGTGTAGATATAAGGAAATTGAATGATGCATGCCTACATGATCCATTCCCTACACCCTTTATCGACGAAGTGTTAGATAATGTAGGAGGATAGGAAGTGTACTCCTTCACAGATGGATTTTCAGGTTACCACCAGATCATGATTTCTAAGGAAGATCTCCACAAGACCACATTTTCCATAGAATGGGGTTCTTTCCAGTACA
>JASDQU010338353.1:0-12530 GCA_032191745.1 Picea mariana
TGGAGTTGCCTGCATCTTCATGAGTACACCCAATTTTCCATGTTTCATGCTTAAACAAGGTTATAGGCGACAAGATCCCAATTCAAACTATATTTCCATAAATTGACAAGGAAGGAAAAATCATATTGGAGCTTGAATCCATCACTGACACAAGAGTTCACCAGCTGAGGAATAGATCCATTTCAGAGTATCTCATCAAAATGGAGGAAACTACCGGCTAAAGATTCCACTTGGGAAGATGAGTCTTTTATACAGAAGAATCCAGAGTTACTCAAGTGTTGCAGACAACACTTGTCTCAAGGGGAGGGGCATGTTAATCCCTAATATTGGATCATTACCCCTTAATTGGGGCATATTACATTAGTAATGTTATTTTATTTATGTCATCTTTATTCCACTAGTTGTAATTATACCTCCTAGTCTCCTATATATACCAAGGAGACATTTTCATTTGGAATCATCTTGGAATTATACATTTATGTGGGCATAAGGAGGTTGTCCCCTCGAAGAGGCTTATTATCTAAATTTCTCTCTTTTTCAAGGCATTGAGTACTTATTCTGAGGTGTTTCTATGCTATATTGATATTTGGTTCTTAACAAACAAAGAGTTGGAAATGGTTAAGGAACACCATTGATAAGTCACCAAACATCAAGTGCTTATCCCTTTCTAGTTCTGTGTACCACTTGGTAGCGCCTCCAATGAGAGTGCGCTGGAAAATACGCAAGCAAATCGAGTCATCATTCAGTGAATTGGACGAACACCACAAATGGAATGTCTTCACGTGGTCTTGTGGGTATTCACCACTTTTCCCTTTGAATTTGGGTATGTCCGAAGGTAACTTAATTTGTATCACAACTTAGATAGGTCTGGTAGATGTAGTGTTGCCATAAATGGTAACCTAGGCTGCGAAATCAACTAACTGACAACCTGAAAAGAGGACCTTGGATTGTAACTAGCACCAAGTTTCCAGAAAGAGTTCGTGGAAGTACCAGGGCTTGGGATAAAACCTTGTTTACCTTTCTTGAATGGAGGAAAATATCTACCCATTTGGCTCTCGAAATGAAAGTCGAGGTTGTCCCTAGCAGACCCCCCTAGCGCATGAAAAAATCCATGCATGGGGTTAAACTGATCGGGAAAGGAGTTTCCTCCTTGCAGCATCCCTTATGTGGGATTCCATTAGCTTTGGAGAGGGGTACCCCATAATGAAGTACCTTGCAAGGAGAAATGTCCTTGCATGGGAATATATTGACCTTGGAAGGGTTTTCCCCCTGCCGAAACTATAGACGAGGTGAAAGGGTTACTCCCAAACCCACCATATAGTGTGAACAGGGTCCAAGTTGATGGAATACTAGTGGATTGAGATCCTCTATCCATAGAATCACCTCAGCCTTAGGTGGGGTTATGGATAGAAGATAGGAAAGTTTCACTCCCAACAAATAGGGACAATGGAGGAATATGACCTCTGCCCCAAGGAAATGATTGGTAAGGAGCTGAAGTGATCCCTTGACCGACACTCGTTGCATGGGATGTCCACTGAGAAGCAACCAACATGTTTCACATGTCCATCGATGACATACTGTACAAAAAAACATTTTTTTAATGGTAGATATGTAGCTGCACTCATAGCTTGAGTGGGACCAATGAACAACAAAGAAATGTTCTTGGTTGGAATGGAAAAACTTGAATGAATTACATCATTCATTTGACTAGAAACATGGAGAGGAATGATCCCTCTGGTGACGATCACCATGGTGGGAGTTTAAGGGACTCTCGATGTAGATACTAGCGTAGTGTCATCCATAGCGGCCCAGTGAAGAGGGATACTGTCAACAAGATCTGATTTGGGAGGTGGGACTCGTACCACATAAAACAGATAAGCCCCACGTAATGGAGGATTGAAATGTGGAGCGAATTCTTCAGCTCCTATATCTTAAACTACTAATTCCTCTATTTCCAAAGTGTGAAATTCTAGAGGTTCTGAATCTATGATCCTGGCCTGATGAGTTGACAAAAAAGTGTTGGACGAATCAAGTCAACACCTTAAAGGAGGCAGAGCAGAATTATTCCTAATTTCTTCTTCAGGTGGAAGGCCTTGAATTCTCCTTGATATACAGGGAGATTGATTATCCACTTTGAGATTCCAACTCTCCATGGGACCACAATGCATTCCACCCTAAGCAAGTCTATGATTGTTGAGCATACTACTAGAAAAATTCATGTATAGAAACAACAGACACAAACAGGCCTTGTTAATACTCTGACTCAGGTGGATTAGGTCTCAAGATTGCAATATTCAAAAGGTGGGGTAAAGGCCCTTCTGGATGAAGGAACAAGTTGATTAAGTCTCATGGACCAATGAATGAAGGAGTGAGAAGTGGTTATCCCAACCTCCACTAACCAACCTTATTTGGTGCAAATACCTATGCTTTGCGAGGCACCCTCCAACAGTACTGAGAAGTGTGATGCGAAATTCACCCCAAGTACCATGGAAAACCCCCGTAGTCACC
Source organism: Picea mariana (assembly GCA_032191745.1). NCBI lineage: Eukaryota > Viridiplantae > Streptophyta > Pinopsida > Pinales > Pinaceae > Picea > Picea mariana. Next base: position 2,509 of record JASDQU010338353.1, read on the forward strand.
TTTTGAGATCCCTAGGAATGGAAACTAAGGTCACCAACTCCCAGTCAGCACCCAGGGGGTACATTTTACATTTAGGATCGAATATATGGGTAGGGTAGCTAATCTTGAAGCCTCGAAAGCACCACCTCTCATAGAGGTATGGGTACTAACGAAACCCCTAATATACAATCTTTTTGCTAATCTTAGATAAGATATGGAGGGGTCTCTCCTTGGCTCTCCTTCACACGACCTCATTTTTAGCTCCTATGTTAGAGGAGGTTCCCGGCTATACTTATACGATGGTTGGATTTAGGTTCTCCCTATCTCATACTCCTACATTTATCTTGTGGCCTTGGAGAAATTTTCTCTCCACCCTAAACCAAGGCCCTATCCTAAAATTGTTTTTGTACCCTATAAAAGTGAACATGTCTAATAAAATTTTATTTAATCGTTCATATTAAGGGTTTTTATTACTCAACAAAAGCACATATGAAACTTGAATGGTGTTAATGACTGACTCCAAAAGTAAAGAACTTAAGAACACAATGCAGTATGCAGTTTCTTCAAATGAAAATGGTGTGCAACAAGCTTAAACGAAACTCTTTTTTTTAATGATGAAAACAAAATATATTTTGAATGCAATATTTGAGACACTTCGTAGTACAAAATAGAATCTCTTTTCAAATACCTTGTGCAACACAAAATGCAAAACTTTGCGAAAAGGGATTATTTTCTTTGAAAAATACTATCACTACCAAAGTAAAATGTAAATAAACTTGAATGACAGTTAACTAAATATTTTTCTTTCAGTGATGACATGAAAGGGTTTAAGAAATGGGTAACAAGCAAGCAAGAATATTTTTGTTCTTTTTCATTTTCAAAAGAAAATAAAAAAAACAAAAGCATTGTAATTTTCTTTTCCTTTAGAAACAAGGAAAAGTAGGTATAGTGATAGAAAGAATTCAACCAAGAAACTACTGAAAACTCAGTGATACTGAATGTTCAACCATAAAAACAAGGTTGATCTCCCAATCAACCTAACCTTATACAAAATGACTAAAACAAGATATTTTAATTTTTTTGTGCAGAAGTTTTCAAATTCGAGAAAGTAAAATCCAAAAAGACACTCATGATACCCAAGCAAACTGGAAGAAGCAACCACCACTTGTAGATTCCACCAAACGATTTTTGAAAAATACCACTTTCTCACATGTATGCGATTGTGTATACAGAAACTCATGGATATCCATGGGTAATCTTGCAACTCATGGATGCATGTGGGTTGTAGAAGGGGAAAACACAGATGGATCTACAATTTTGGAAAAATAGAAGACCACACCAGAAGGGGAGTTTCCAGATACCTAGGAAATATCCCTGAGAGGCTAAGACTTTACACAAGAACTCAAGAAAACATAGAAAAATACTAAAAGGAGGAGAAAATCAAGATACCCTAGAAACTGACCCAAACCAAGAGCTATTCCCTAGTATGGTTGCCAATTCTGTTACTTGGATTTTTCCCTTGTGACCTTGGGTCATATCATGGCAGAGTGAGACTGTATATAGAAGATCAAATTTACCCTCACAATCAAACATGAAAACTAAGAATAACTACTTTTTCAAAGAGATAGATAGGGAAAGGGGAGAAGATAAGGTGTGTGCCTTAAACCCTTAGACTGATGTCGATCCCTACTCCTGAAACACTCATGATCTCTGTCAGTACAAGCCTGCAATGAGAGACCTAGATTGTGCTACAATGAGGTAGTTATAGTTCCTAGTAGCATATATCAAAAGTACACTTCAAAGCGTATATGAACAAACATGAACATATAATATTTCTACGAAACAAGTGAACACAAGATTGGAAGAAAAAGATACTCTTCTATTAATCAATGAAATAAGAAAGTTAGTTCAACCTAACAGTGCTTTTGGATCCATTTCAAAACCAATCACCCAGGCTCCTCCTGATTTCCTTCAAGCATCAACTCAGTGAAACTCTTCCTCAAATAGTCTGATAAGAATAGGAACACACCTTATAAACATATACAAGAGGAAGTAACTCTGGAAAAGAAGTTTCCAAGTTTGGAGAAAACTTCTTAGAGGATGAAGGGGAAGGGAAGCTTGCTTAATCTTCTCAACATAACCTTACACCATCATACCTGTCCTCATCACTACCCTCAAAGGTGATTTTATATTCTCCCAAAAGGGGTTGGGGAGGTTGAAATCCATTTTGTATGAGCTTGGGTGTAATACCCCAAAGCCGAGCCCCAGATGAATTGTAAATATGTTTTATAGGCTAGTGATCCAAGTGATTATAAGCTAGAAGGATTATGTGATGATTAGGTCGGAAAGCCTAAATGCTAAAGTCCAGTGAGCCTAATTTTTTATATGTAAACACTCATATCATTAATATAATACATCATTGTGTGTAGATCGACCATGATAAAAGAGTATGGAGGACTAAACTCCACTAGGAAAGGGGGGCTAAGCTAGAGGACTTATCTCCAAGAGAATATTATATTATTATTCCTAAATACTATGGCAAGGATAATTATTTTATCCTAAGTTCTTAAGGGAGGGTGAATGAATCATAAGTGGAGAGAAACGAGCTCTAGGAGAGACATGTGTCAATCATGGCACATGCAAATATATCTGGGGAAAATATTTTGTTTTCAGATCTTCCCCCATTCACCAACGCATTGACTCTCAATCATGGTGCATGCAAATATATGTGGGTAGAATAGTATGTTTTCGGATGTTCCACCATGGTCGACCTCTGAATCATGCACACACCTCTAGAACTTGCACGCACTCTGAGCTACCTTGTACATTTTTGTTACCAGTAGTAACCCGTATCCATCATGGGAGGAGTAGACCCAAGTAACCCGTATCCATCATGGGAACCCAACTACAACTATAGTTCTCTAATCATTCTTGTCCAGCCTGTTGTTGAATCCCTGGAAGGGAAGTGGGGAAGACAAAGGAATGTTGAGAAGAGAAGGGGCACACTTCCTAGGGTGGTACATGCATGTGGGGAATGAGAGGTTGTAGGTTGTTAGTGTGAGTTGGATCTTGGGATGAAATCCTTCATGTTGACTGTGTAACTTCCTGTTATCTCAACCTAGCCTAGGAATCCCTTTACCTGAGTGGAGTTTAGTCCTAGCTCAGGGGTGAACCACTGCTGAGAGTGATGAGCAGTGTGGTCTAAGGATGGGAGGATCATGGAAGGTCTGCACATAGTTGGTGGTATCCTATAAAAATATAAGTATTAATTGTGTTCAATTGCATGTTGTGTATTTGTACATGTCTTATATTTATGAGTATTTCCTGTATATGTTGCATGTATAATCTTACTAATATTTCTGCATTAATCTATGTATTAGCAGGATGTGTTGTATGTTTAAAGTTATATTTGTATACAGATGAAATTATTGTAATTTTCTAAGTGGCATGACCCAGTCTGGGTAAGGCTAGGTATGTTAAAATGTAATTAAGTTATACAAGAGTTAATGTGTGGCATAGCCCAACAGGTATAAGCCTAGGTGTGTTACAATATGGTATTAGAGCTCTAGTTTTCAGCACTAAGCCTGGATGGGCAGTGTAAGTGGAAATTGAAGAAAAAAATTTAGAGTGAATTGTTGTCGAAATGGAAAAAATTTGAGTTTCAGAACGTCCATGAGTGCCAAGAGGGTGTTAAGAGAACACCTTAGTTGTGTTTGAAATCTCAAGAGGTATAGCAGTTTGAGAAAGACAACAGAGGAAGGAAACCAAAACAATCGTGGTTTTGGGGCCACAAAGTTTAGATTTGGGCCATTAGATCTATTCGGGAGAAGGCGGGTCCATCATAGCCATCGGATCTAGGGAAGTAGTGTAATTGTTAACCCCCCTCAAGTCCTTCGGACTTAGTTACTTTGTAATTTTTTAAGATTTTGACAAAAGGGAGGCAAAATCCCCGAAACTCTGAAGTCCCATAGTGAATCTACACTGCAGATCATGTGGGAGAAGGAGGACCATTGGATTCCCCAAGTGGTTCGGTAGTTCGGCGTTCAAGGAAATCTAGTTGTGGATGTGAAAAATGGAGTTTTTCCCAAAGTATTGAAGTCTGGAACCAATCTGGACCGTCCATTATCAGATACATGTGTCTGCATATTGCAAGTGTTCAAAATTTTGGTGTTCAAAAGTTCAGGAGTGGGATAGTGTTCAGCAGCAAAATCCTCCAAAGCCCAAAGTTTCGAAGTCTCGGAGCTCTGAAGTTATGAAGCTCCAGGGAACACCTGTTCAGAAGTTTAACATTCGGGAGTTATCAAGTATGCGGGTGTGAAATATTCTGAAGCCAGAAGTTCTGAAGTCCTGGAACGTCGGAGTGACACGACATAATGACATCACCTAGAAGTGACGTGGACCTATTCGAAATTTCGACGTTTGAGAGATTTTAAGGGTGTTGTAGAGGAAACCTCTGAAGCCTCGAGTTTCGAAGTCATGAAGCACCATAGTGATGTGGCTTGATGACTTCACCTAGGGTGACATAGACACACTTGATGATTTCCACGTGTCATTGTGTTTTGTTCTTTTCAAAGACCTTTTGTGCCAATTGGAACTCGACACTTGTCACCCATCATATTGGGCCATGTGTCAACTCGTTATTACTGCCACGTAGCACCCCCCATTGGTGTGTGGTTGTTGGTTAGACTCTGGGAGTTCACCGATTCGACATTTGGGGGAATGTGATTATATTGATGCAAGAACCTTCAAAGTGGGAAGCTCTGAAGAGCTTCTCCGGGTGCTCGCTAGTTCAACATTTAGAGGAAACGTGGTATGATGAAGGTAAAACCTTTGAAGCCTGAAGCAACAAAGTGTCAAAGTAATGAAATATCGAAGTGCCAGCTTGGAAATTAGGAAATTCAAAATTTAGGGAAAATAAGGTATAAAGGTATAAGAACCTCTGAAGCCCAAAGCTCTGAAGTAGCAGAGCCTTGAAGCTCTGAGGATGTTCCATGCAGGAATTCGCTAGTTCAGCGTTCAGAAGAAATAAGGCATGAGGTAGTAAGATCCTTTGAAGCCCAAAGTTCTAAAGCCTTGAAGTTCTGAATCCCCATATAATCGCATATAAACTAAGATCTTGGACATAGATTTTGGTCATATGAGACTTCAGTTGAAATGAAAGAGGGTTAGTGCCCGAAAATTATTTTTAAGGAAAAAAATTCCAGATCTCCATAACTATCTGCTCAAGACTCAGAATTGAGCAAGGGAGCAACCATTGGAAAGATATTGGATAGTATAGCATAATTGTTCACCCATAAAATTGAGTTGAATAGTTAATTTCTCATAAAATCAGAAGAAAGAAGTATGATATATTATTGAACCAAAATGGTTCATAGTTTCATGAAATTGTTGAGAAAGTTAGCCTGAAAAAGTTCTGTTGGCTGAACATTTTGCAAAGCTAATAGATGTAAGATCAGAATAAGGATCAATACAGAGTGTAGAGGAATGGAGGATGCTTATGGGGATTACTACCATGAATATGAGATCAGGGGATGGATGTCCATTTGGGTATGGAAGGAACAAACTCCAATGGACATGGAGAAGGAAAGGATGAAAACATGAATATGGTAGAGACCATTAAAAATTTGCAGAAATATGTCCAAAGTCACAAGGTTGATAATGAAATTCTTATGAAATCCAAGGATCAGAAGCAAGACTTCAAAATGAAGTTAATGCAGATATTGGACATAATTGAAAAGAAATTGGATAAGGAGAATGTCTCAAGCAAATTAGGAAGTAATAGGTTTCCTGATGAGAAAGGAAGATCAAGGAGTGTTAAAAGACATCACCATCACTCCCCAAGACATTCCAATAGGAGAGAACCCAATATCTCAAGTTCATCCCCTATCAAGAAGCATAAGAAGAGGTCTGGGGTAGATGAACTATGAGGAGAAATGAACAAAATCAAACCCCCCACCTTTGATGGTGAACACAAGAAGGGTGAAGATGCAGAGAAATAGCTACTAGGCATGAGAAAATATTTTCAATTGCATAATTATCATTCACATGCAGAAGGAAGAATTGTTATCTGTCAGCTCAAGGGAAAGGAATCCATGTGGTGGGATCATCGTGTGTAGGTGCAACGCATTAAAGAGAAAAAGGTTACTTGGAAGGAATTCAAGAAGTATTTTGAAAAGAAATACTTGAATAAGAGATATTATGACAAGAAAAAGAAGGAGTTCTTTGAACTCAATCTTGGAAGTATGACCATTGATGAGTATGAAATAATGTTTTTGGAACTTTTGAAGTATGTCTCCTTCATCAAGGATGAGACATTTAAGATTCAAAGGTATTTGAGTGGGCTTCCATCTTTCATAAGTGACAAGATATAGTATGATGATCCAAAGACTTTGGAGGAGACCATAAGGCGATCTAAATGCCTATATGATCAACATAAAGGGAAGCCAACTTTCCAAAAATCTTGGGAAGACAAGAAGAAGTTCAATATGGAACAAAGGAAGAAGGGGAATAAGCCACCATTATTCATAAATATTCCTCAAGGATAGACAGTGTCTAGAGAGCCCAGAACGACTGAGACGAGTGGGAAAAGGCCAAGGAAGCCACCGATTCAAAGTTGGGGTTGTCAGAGAAACCATATGTATAGAGATTTTCCTCACATAAGTGAAAAAGTGAGAGTTGTTAAAAATGTACAACAAGATGAAATAGTGGAGGACATGGGCAGGAATGTACCCAGGATCTATGCATCCCTAGACAACAAGCAAGTTGAGTTTCAATCACACATGATTGAAGTGGAAGGTATGATCAACAACCAAACCATTGCAATTTTAATTGATTCAAGAGCTATTCATAGTTATATAGATCCTAAGATGGTGGAAATATTGCAATTTCCAAGAAGAAAGCATGGAAAATCTTGGTTGGTGTAGCTGGCTACTAGAGCCAAAAGAAAATTTAACGAGATGGTTAATTCATGTCCTATGGACATGAATGGACTGAGCACCAGGGCAGATTTGAACATCTTTCCTTTAGGTTCCTATGACTGTCTAATTGGTATGGATTGGTTGGACCAACACCATGTTGTCTTAGACTATCATAACAAGGCATTTACTTTCCTAGATGAGAAAGACAACCTAAGCACAGTCCAGGGAATTCCCAAGGCAGTAACTGTCAGAGAAATCTCAACAATGCAGCTGAAGAAATGTTACAAAAAGGGTTGTCAATTATTTGCATCTCATATGGAAAAAACACCTAAGGATAAGATGTCAAATATTGAATATTATGCAGCCCTAAAGGAGTTTGAGGATGTATTTTAAGAAATACCAGGACTACCCCCTAAAAGAGATATTGATTTCTCTATAAATTTGATGCCTAGAGCAACTCCAGTGTCCAAAACTTCTTATAGGATGAGTACACTAGAACTGAAGGAGTTGAAAATGCAACTTGAAGAGATTTTGAAGAAGGGGTATATATTCCCAAGTGTGTCACCTTGGGGTGCCCCAGTTTTGTTTGTGAATAATAATGATGGAACATTGAGACTATGTATTGACTTCAGGCAATTGAACAAAGTAACTATAAAGAATAAGTATCATTTGCCAAGGATCAATGACCCTTTTGATCAGTTGAATAATGAAAAAATATTCTCCAATATTGATCTTAAGTCAGGTTATCATCAGATAAGAATTAAATATGAAGACATTAGCAAGAATTCTTTCATAACAAGGTATGGCCATTATGAGTTCACAGTGGTTCCATTTGTATTATCAAATGCACTAGTTGTCTTCATGTGTTTAATGAATGGTATTTTCAAAGAATGCCTGGATAAATTTGTCACTGTCTTTTTGGATGACATTCTTATATATTCCAAGTTGGAAGAAGAGCATGAGAAGAACTTGAATATGGTATTACAATTATTAAGGGAGCATCAATTGTATGCCAAAATGAGCAAGTGTTCATTTTATCAAAACCAAATTCATTATTTGGGGCATATCATATCTAAGGAAGGGATATCATTGAATACTGAAAATATTGAGGCCATTAGAGGATGGTCAATGCCTAAGAATGTGACAGAAGTCAGATCCTTCATGGGCCTTGTTGGCAACAAAAGATCTATGGCAGGATTCTCAAAGATTACCCACCCGGTCACTTCCTTACAAAAGAAGGGAATCAAATTTCAGTGGACAGAGTAATGTGAAAAGATTTTCCAACACTTGAAGTAGTTAATAACCAGTGCTCCAATCCTAAGGATTGTTGATCCAAATGAAGATTTCATGGTATGCACAGATGCATGCAAAGAGGGACTTGGTGGAGACCTTAGTCAAAATGGGTTTTTTTGTATGTTATGAATCAAGGAAGTTGGAGGAGCATGAAAGGCACTATGCCACTCATGATTTGGAGTTGGAAGCCGTAGTGCATGCATTGAAGAAGTGGAGGCACTACCTCATGGGGAAAAGGTTTGATCCGAGGATAGACCATAATGGTTTGAAATATTTATTTGATCAGCCAACTCTAAATGTCAGGCAACGAAGGTGGTTGGAGTTTCTCAATGAATATGACTTTGATATAAAGCATATCAAAGGGAAAGAGAACAAGGTGTTTGATGCACTTAGTAGAAGAGTGCATGAGTTGCATGCTACAACCATCAACATGTACCAATATTATTTGAAAGATAAAATCTTAGAGGCTGCAAAATCAGATTTGCATTACATGGAATTAGTGGAAAAATTGTAGCAAGGTATTTTGCAGTAGAAAAATGAGGAATACAAGCTGGGAAATGATGAAATTATCAGATACAGAAGAAGAATTTATGTACCAAATTTTTAGGAATTGAAAATTATGATATTGATGGAAATGCATAACGTACCTTATGTAGGACACCCAGGGTATCAGAAAACAATAGAAGCTGTCAAGAGCCACTATTATTGGCCAGGCATGAAGGAAATTGTTGATTACATTGCCAAATGTTTGAAGTGTCAAAAGGTCAAGGTTGAGCATAGACAACCAACTAGGTTTCTATAGCCATTACCCATCCCAGATTCAAAATGGGAAGTGGTGACAATGGAATTCATCACCAAATTTCCCAAAACAAAAAAGCAACATGATTCAATCATGGTAGTAATGGACAAGCTTACCAAAGCTGCCTATTTTATTCCAGTGAAACTCACTGACAAAGAGACTAACGTTGTTGATATCTATATGAGGGAAGTTTATCGAGTGCATGGTATACGCAGGATAATTGTGTCTGACAGAGACCCAAAGTTTACCTCAAAATTCTAGAAAGGATTATTTAAATGATTTGGGACAAATTCGAATTTTAGCACAACTTGTCATCCAAAATCTGATGGGAAAACAAAGAGAGTGAATCAAGTGATTGGGGATATTTTGAGGATGTATGTGATGGATAAACCATAAAAATGGGAAGACTATCTACACTTGGTAGAGTTTGATTACAACAATGGGTACCAAGCATCTCTGAAGATGAGCCCATTTGAGGCACTTTATGAAAGAAAGTACAACACACCAATAAGTTGGGACAACTAGCAGATAGAGCAGTGGTTGGTCCATATTTACTTAGATAAATGGAAGAGAACATGTCAAAAATAAAGCAGAATGTAAAGGCTGCTCAAGACAGGCAGAAAATCTATGATGATAAAAGCAAAATTCATAGGGAATTTAAAGTGGGTGATCATGTATTCCTGAAAGTGAAGGCCAACAGAAGTTCCTTGAAGTTGGGGAATTGTTCCAAGTTGGAAACTCATTATTGTGGGCCATTTGAAATCATAGAGAGGATTGGGCATGTAGCTTATATGCTTGCATTACATGCATCAATGTCTATTCATAATGTATTCCATGTATCATTTCTCAAGAAGTATAGACCTGATGTTAATCATGTTATTGATTGGAATGTGATTCAGGTGGAGCAAGAATGCATTTTTCAAGTGCATTTGATGTGCATACTAGATCGGAAGATCATGTAGCTTCGGAATCGGGCCATAGAGATAGTAAATGTCTAATGGACCTGGTACGGTCCTAAGGATGCAACTTGGGAG
>JASDQU010338354.1:0-12530 GCA_032191745.1 Picea mariana
CTAGGAACTGCAGTGTGCACTAGTTGTTGTCTGCAATTCTGAGATTTTTCAAATGAGAACTGGCGCCCTGTATTTATACTGGTTCGGCCAGATTTGTTGGGGCTGACTTCTCCTTCTGGATATGTGTTTATTTAATATATTATCATTATTTATGGCCAACTTCTTCTCTTGGAGGCTAATAACCTAATATAAATTATCTTCTTGATCCAACAAGACTTCAAGGGTTATTAGCCAACTCATTTAGGGTTGTCTCTTGCTTTCTGGAGTCTTTTATTCTCGTCAGGTTCACACGTGGAGGTAAATACCTCCCGCAGCTACCATAATATTAACATAAATAAGAGTAGGATTCATGGGAAGTTTTGTCTTGAGAATTATTGTAATAAAGTGTTTCTCTGCTGGAGGTTTCCCCCTCGAAAATCCAAGTGAACATTGTTTCCTATCAATAAAGGTATTATTTTGGTGTTGTGGTTTCATATATTGTGGTATTCTGATGTTATTCTCTACAATATTTATGTTTTTGGCTATTACAATAGATCTTATACGTTTTCTTCTAAGAGATTAATAACATGTGTTTTATTCTAAGAGATTATAAGTTCAAATCGAGAAAAGATAGAGTATGTATAGACTTTAACTGTCAAATCGTTGCAAATTTAAAAATATAATTAAAATAAGAAAAAATATAAATAAAAATATGATTTGTGAAAAATATTATGTGAGCATGCTCACATATATGTGAGCATGCTCACATATATGTGAGCCTGCTCACATATATGTGAGCATTAATTTATAATTGTTATAGTGATTTTTTTTTAATTTAAATATATAAAATAGTAAATCTATTTTTTAATATATATTTTTAATGTAAGATTGGGTAATACAGATTTAAAGAATTAAGAATTAATGTTGTATAGACAAGTTTGTTACAATTATAAAAGCTAGGTTTAAAAACTATGTCTAAAAATAGATTTAATGAAAGTTGCAAAACATATAATAACAAAAAAATACCTAAATTAATAGAATTAATTTATAATTGTTATAGTGATTTTTTTTTAATTTCAAATATATAAAGTGGTAAATCTATTTTTTAATATATCTTTTTAATGTAAGATTGGGTAATACATATTTAAAGAATTAATGTTGTATAGACAAGTTTGTTACAATTATAAAAACTAGGTCTAGAATTAATGAAAGTTGCAAAACATATAATAACAAAAAAAATACCTAAATATTTATTTGATTGTAAAAAAAATTAAAATAATAAAAAGTAAAAGTAAAAATGTGATATGTAAAAAATATTATAATTAATCTATTGTTCTCTTAGTGAATTTTATTTTTTTAATTTCAAATATATAAAAAGTTAAAACTACTTTTTAATTGGGTAATACATATTTAAACAATTAACAATTAATGTTGTATAAACAAATTTGTTACAATTTTAAAAACTATGTGTAAAAATAGAATAATTAATGATTTAGTTGCAAAACATATAATACCAAAAATTCACACAAAGACAAAATCAAAGAGGAGAATGAAGTAAATCAAATTTTATTCAATGTTAAGGTTGAAATTAGCATCGTATAGCTTTGTGTGGAGTTCTCTCTCAAACATGTGCAATGCAACCCATGCATTCTATGACTACTATTGAGTTTCAAACTCATACATGTTAAATTGGACATATGTTACACAACTTATTACTCTACAAGCTTTGGAGTCACACCTCATCTTTTCACAAGATTAACCTATTTATAAATTCCCTCGTGTCTTTTGATTCAGTTTAAGGTCAGTCCCTTATCAATTTGTTTTAATTTTCTTTCTATAATTATGTTTCTTTGAATTTCCTTATACAGTTTGTAACTAACTTTTCCTTGTTAAATTTCTTTGTAACTTTCTTTCCACTTGCGGTTGTTTTTAAATTTCTTTGTAACTTTCTCTTCTTTATGATTTTGCAGCATCATCCTTGGGGCTAGATCAGGGAATAAATCTTCCTTCAGTTGGACTAAATACAGCTTCAATTCAAGGAAATTAATTTCAAGCTCTCTTGAAATTCAACTCAATATGTTGCTTATCCATTAGCCAATTCCCTACTCCAAATTCTTGAGCCTACCCAAGGACCAGGCGAGGCTTCTCATCCTTAATTTTCTAGTATGCTTCATATTTTTCTTATCCTAGTTTTGGTTTATCAATGATGTTATTTTGAATGTATAAATCTCATTAGGAATATGAACTGGATAAACAACTTCTATAGTATAATCTTAATTAAGAATCTCTTTCAAACTAGATGGACAAATGCTCTATACCATTGTTGGTGATCTAGTTTCCCCAGTGGCAGGCCACTAGAGAGTTGGGTTTCGTATAAGTTTTGTTCATTTTGATAAATGCAAATAGAGTTGTGTGCTTACAAAAACTAAAAATTGAAACCAAATTTAGAATTATAAAATTATTTTATAAAATATATAAACATTTTCTCATTAATGGATCTCCTTTAGAATATTTCAAGGCCTCTAGAGTTTTAAGACAACATTTCATGTTTTCTCCATTTATTTTCAAGACAAGGTTGCATGTTGTAAGGTTGCCTATTATCTCCATTTATTTTTAAGACAAGGTTGCATGTTGTCTCCATTTCTTTTTCTTCTGATAGTTGAAGGACTAAGCGGGATGATGTCAACATCCAATAAATTAGGTGTAATCGGAGGCATATAGGTGGTCGATGGTATCTTGATGCAGTGTGTAATTGTCCCTTGCCATCAGAGTATGTTCCCAATAGCACATTTCTTCATTTGTACGTAATAGGAATCACAATTGTCATAATGTTTCTTCCTCATTGTTACATTTTCCTTATTTTCACATGATCATGCCACAACCCCTAGGGTTGTACCTCCACTTCAGCATATCCATGTTTGCTTCCATGTAGTACCACAACAGATGTTACAGAATCACCAATATGTTGCATATATACTCGCCTTCTGTTGCAACTTGCCTTCTGTTGTAACCTGCCTTCTCCTACAACTCACCTTATGTTGTAGCTAAATTTCTGTTATAACTCGCCTTCTATTGTGACAAATATTTTGATGCAACTCAACCATCCTCACACTGCAACACCCACTCTATTTCAACCTCCTGATGCAATACCTCTCCTATTACAGTCCCCTGCTATAAAACATATCTGACTACATGTCCTCAATGCAGCACACCCATGCTTCAATACATATGTTGTTGCAACAGTCATGTAGCTATTGTTGCAACATATCTCTGGCAGTCATTCATCTCCTGTTATATCCCACCTCATATGTGGTAAATATCTCACTGCAACATGTAACCCACAATCGATATAGCATCTTATGTTCACATCTTTTGTACTTAGACAGAACTCTCAATGCTCATAGAAATAGAGTGCTCATCCTCCCCATGGAAGACCATAATTCCAACACGGCCTTCCACATATTCATGCCACCTGCATATCCATATCATATAGGACTATTTTCTATGGGATTTATCCATTCAAGAAATAACATTAAATTTCACAAAATCATTTCAAGAACACAACAAATATATAATCTAGGATTCCATTCACACATCACACATAAGGGTTAAATCTATAAATCATCAACTCTTTTATTCATCATACAGGTCACATTACAACGACTCAATGGACAGATCTAAGATTACAATATCTGTGGGGTTTCTAGGCCAGAGGCCATGGCAAACTCAACCACTTCTCACTCTCATATCCCACGAGATATCTCCTCTTGTCAGTTCTGCAAGCTCCCTCAATCTCTTCAGTGCGTTGTTTTATTTCTCTAGAACTGTTTACTTCAGTTCCCCAAGGCTTCTCACGCCCTTTCATCTTCTGAATTTTGTTTCATTATTTCCTCGAGGACTCTTCGTCTCCCTCTACACGTCCTTCCGGCTTCAGCCCAACAATATGCTCCTCCTTCAACATGTCTACAACTACTTCTGTAATAGTTTTCCCTCTACAACATAATCATCCATACGCTTTTCCATTCTATAGCGTCGCTCCTAGCTGCCCCATTGTTGCAACTCTATAACATTATTATGATCTATAGTGATGTTTTCACTCCCTACATTGCATACATTCACAACCTGTAGCAACCAATCACTAATATAACACCTTTGTTATGTCCTCGTAACTGCCTTCATTGTGTCATCCCTAAGACGACCGATATGCTCCTGCATGAGACTCCCTAGGTTTCAAGAAAGCATTCCCTCATTCTTATGAGGTAAATCATCGCATCTACAGTTTTTTAATGCAACTCCATCAATGTTGCACTCTCAACTCTACAGTCCTCATCTACTATACACTTTAATCTACAAAACATCTTCCTATGTTGCACATTATTTATTTCAATTCATTGTTTCCCTTTGTTGCACATCAATCTATAACAACACAACAATACTCTTTTCATGGAGATCTAGAATTTTTTCAGCTTATTCCTGCTACAACTCAACTTTATGAAACAACTCAACTTCTAGCACCGCTACCTTCTCTGTCTCTCTTTCTTCATTACCACAAGCACTAGCCAGGTGATTTTCATTCATGCACCACATGCAGAATTGGATTTGAGTCATGTCCAATCTAGGACATCCCACTTCCCTTTTTGATGCAGTGTACAAAATGCCTCCAGTGCATCCAGCCACTCATGATAGAAGCTACACAACATGGAATCACACACTCTCATGTTACACCTCCCTTGACTCAATCCACATCACCTACACAACTCAATCTGAGTCACATCCAATCTAGGACATCCCACTACCCTTTTTCATGTAGTGTACAAAGTGTCTTCGGTACATCCAGCCACTCATGCTCGAAGATACACAACATGGAGTCACATGTTTCTGTGTTACACCTCCCTTGACTCAATCCTCAACCATATGTAGACTGCCTCATTTTGTGATTATGTCAATGTATACACATTCTTTTAAAATTACTAGAGATGGATTTCAAGATTCTTCTTCTCCATGTAGCACCTTCACGCTTGGTCCTCGACAACCTTAACTCTTCTAACATTCTTCTGCAACATGTCTTTTTCCTCAGGAGATTTAAAATATTCTCCTTTCTTTGTCAGCAACATGTTCATCGACTTCCCTCTCTTCCAGGTTGTATGTTATCCATCTTCAACTCAACAACTTCCTTCACGCTTCATCTTCACAACATTATCTTCTAGTCGAACATTTTCTTAAACATATTTATCATCTGCAACCTCTATAATCCTACAATTTCCTGCAGTATTTGCAATTCATTTTCCTACACAGATATCATTCTACTACATATTCTTTTCATCCAAGCACATCCACTTCCATCTGCAACCACAAATGTCTTTCTTCATGTGTCTCTATCTTCCACTACTATAAATTTTATGCATCTCTGTTCTTTTTTATTTCTCTTAAATTCATGTCTACTCAAAATCCTCTAGTCACCATCTAGAAACAATGTGCTCACTGCGACCAACATGCTCCTCAAAACATATGATCCCAGTCTCCAATCCAGGAAACCTTTCGACCGCATTCTTCTCGCAGCCACACTCGCTCATTTCCAATGACCATGCCTTCATTCCAAGATAACAATCATGGATAACTGCCACCACAACTGCCATCTAATGAATCCTCTCATGACCCAAGCTACCTCTTTCCCCTTAAGATAATATTCATGGATAACTACCACCACAACTACCATATATTTATAGCATCCATTTATCTTAGAGACTTCTTCCTTTTTAGTAGCAACCTTCTGAACTTTGCTTCATGCAATTTTTCGTTCCTTGCTATATTTTCCCATTTCATGCTTCATATTGACATCTACTACCACTCCATTATATGCATTCTAACTCTTGGTTTCTACACCTCCTTAACCTGCTCATCTTCACTAAGAATCCTTGGTTGTTATTTCCTAGCCCTCAGCGAAACCACACTTCACATGCCCTTTCTTCATCATTTTCTCCTATCATTCTTCCTTCGACAACACAAGTTGAAACCACACTCTCATAGGTATTCTTGCTTTGCAGTTTCTTTCATCCCAGAGTTGAACCATGCTCTGATATCTTCTCACATTATTTCACCCCAGACCTGAACCATGCTCTGATACCACTTGATACAGCGGGCATCCTCCCCCTTCCATCAGAGTAAATTCGCAACAGAACATTTCTTCATTTGTGCATAATAGGAATCACAATTGTCATAATGCTTCTTCCTCATTGTTACATTTTCCTTGTTTTCACCTGATCATGCCACAACCTCTAGGGTTGTACCTCTGCTCCCACATATCTACGTTTTCTTCTTTGTAGTACCACAAAAAATGTTACAGAATCACCAGTCTACTGCATATTCACTTGTTGCAACTCACCTTCTGCTACAACTCGCCTTTTGTTGTAACTCATCTTCTGTTGCAACTCAACTTATGTTGTAGCTCACCTTCTACTGTAACTCACCTTCTATTGTGACAAATATTTTGTTTCAACTCAACCATCATCACCCTACAACACCCATATTGTTGCAACCTCCTGCTACAATACCTCTCCTATTATAGTCCCCTATTGGAACACATATTTGATTACGTGTCCTTGTTGCAGTACACCCATACTGCAACTCACCCTATGTTGCAATACATATATTGTTGCAACACTCCTGCAGCTATTGCTGCAACATGTCTCTGGCAATAATTTGTCTCATGTTACAGCACGCCTCTGATGTGGTAAATCTCTTGATGCAACACGTAACCCACAATCGAGACAGTAGCATTTGTTACATATATTGTTGCAAAATATAGGATTATTTTATATGGGATTTATCCATTCAAGCAATGACATTAACTTGCACAAAATCATGTCAATAACACAACAAATACATAATCTAGGATTCCATTCACACATACATGCATAAGGGTTAAACCTGTAAATCATCAACTCTTTTATTCATCATACAGGTTACAATACAATGACTCAATGGCCATATCTGAGCTTAGAATATCTATGGGGTTTCCAAGCCAGAGGCCATGGCAACCTCAACCGCTTCTCACTCTCCTATCCCATGAGATCTCTCCTCTTGTCAGTTCTGCAAGCTCCCTCAATCTCTTCAGTGCTCTGTTTTATTTCTCTAGAACTATTTTCTTCAGTTCCCCAAGGCTTCTCATGCCCTTTCATCTTCCAACTTTTGTTTTGTTCTTTCCTAAATGACTCTTCGTCTCCCTCTACACGTCCTTCCAGCTTCAGTCCAACAATACACTCCTCCTTCAACATGTTTAAAACTGCTTATGTAACAGCTTTCCCTCTACAACATAGCCATCCACACACTTGTCCATTCTATAGAAGTTCTCCTAGATGCCCCATTGCTGCAACTCTGCAACATTATTTTGATATGTATTGATGTTCACTCCCTGCAATGCAGCCATTCACAACCTGCAACAACCAATCACTATTGTAACAACTTTTTCACTTCCTCATAACTTCCTTCTTCATGTCATCCCCAGGATGACCTAGATGCTCCTACATCATATCCCCTTAACATGATACCTTCACCTTCCTGACCAATATCTTATCATGTTCATTCATAAAGGGGGTTTTTTAATTGTGAAAAATAAAGTCAATATATTCGAGATATTGCAAGGGGGAATGTGGGGTATGAGGGATTTTATAGGTATTGGGGGATATAAAAGGGGTATCTAGTAAAAATAGGGGTTTCTTTTATTGGAAACATGTATTGGGAGGGGGGTTCAACAAAAGGATTTGTGGGGGTATTTATCAATATTTAGTGAAATTAGAGGTATTCTTTAATCACATGGGCTTCATCTTGTTGACCAATATCTTATCACATTCATTCATAAATGGGGTTTTTCAATTGTGAAAAATGGAGTCAATATATTGTAGGTATGGGGGGGTTATGGCTATTGGGGAGTACAAAAAGTGGTATCTAGTAAAAATAGGGGATTTTTTATTGGAAATATGTATTGGGAGGGGTGTTCAAAAAAAGGATTTTTGGATATATTTATCAATATCTAGTGAAATTAGGGGTATTCTTTAATCCCTCACAAATGCAAGTGTTATGTTACAGGTTCACTGAGTGAAGACCCTGTGTCTTTAATATCCCACGAATGAAGGAGTTGTGTCACAGGTTCACTGAGTGAAGACCCTGTGCTCCTTAACCCATCTCGTGTTTGTGGATGATATCTTAATCTTCAGTGAAGTATCAGCTAGAGAATGGAGTAACATTAAGGGGAGGAACATTAAAGGGATATTGAATATATTCTATTTAGCTACATGAATGGAGACAAATTAGTGAAAATCAAATCTCTTATTTTGTGAAATGGTTCCTGAATTGGAAGCATACTTGAGTCTGCTCTTTCCTTATCCTTTGAAGCACGTAAACAAAGGCTTGAAATATTTAGGATACTTCCTCAAACCAAATGATTACAGAATTGTTGATTGGGAGTGGTTATATAAGAAGATAGAAGATTGGGTTTTCTGCTGGTGTTTTAGATGGCTTAGATGGTTTTCTCTCGAAGGCATATTATTTCTTGTGAAATCAATCTTACAAAGAATTCTAGTATATTGTTTTAGATGGCTTTCTCTCGAAGGCATGTTATTTCTTGTGAAATCAATCTTACAAAGAATTATAGTATATTGGTTATCACTAGCACATGTTCCAGAAGGACTGGAAAGACACTGAAAGAGGGAATCCCTTTGATTTAGTGGTCTACTTTAGCAAAAACAAAGGCCTTTGGCAATTGGGGTATCAAAAACATCTATCTTTTTGGTCAAGTTTGTTGCTGCAAAATCCTTATGGAGGCTACTCTTCAATGAAGTTCTTTTGGGGTAAATAATGAGAAGCAAATATTTCAATGGCAATATGGAAGACCCTTGGGTCGTGCTATTGCGAATTACAAACTCTAAGAGGAGTTGAAACATGTCCTCCATTCTAAAGGGTTGACAAAATTGAAAGATGTGTTATAAAATTGGTTAATTGAATATCTGGATCTATAGGGGGACTTAGAGGAATGGACCTAATACATTTATTTTATATCCTATAATGCAATTTTGTAGGATGAGGAGGATGAGTTGAAATGGACTTGGAATAAGGCCTCGAGATTTTTAACTACTAAGCTAATTTGGAATGTAAGAAAATTTGTTTATTTTCCTAGTCAGTGCTCTCAATTTGTTTATTTTCCTAGTTAGCACTCTCAAACAAGATATTGACATGTGACAATGGGAAAAAGCACTCCTATGAAGGTCTTAATAGATGCATCCTTTGTAAATGTCAAAAGGAATCAATGAATCACTTATTTATTTCATGCTCTTTTGTTCTTCGGGATGTTCTAGGATCATTAAATTGTCCAATCCAAAGGATACATGAAAATTTACTCCAACTATATAGAAAATTGTTTGGTTATGTGATGTGGGGTATTTGGCTAATTAGGAATAATTTTCCAAGCCACTGGACACTCTTATGTGATGTGGGTGGGGTATTTGGCTAGTTAAGAATAAGATGATTTTCGAAGGAGCGAGATGGCACTTAAAATGAAGATTCAGAGGCCTATTTGTATCTTAAAAGAACCCTCCATAGAACCTTCCATTAACCGGCCTATTCATATCTTGAACTTGGTGTTGTTGGCAACTCAAAATTTGTGGTTGATTCCAACCAAAGATTGAATTTGTGGTTGATTACAGCGAATCAAGGAGGTTGGGAATGAGTTCTTGTCTCTTTGAGTTCGTGTTTTTTTAGTTAACTAAACATATAGAGAGTTCAACAAACAAATAGATGCTTTTTCAAAGGAGGCTCCTCTTTGAGTTAACCATACATATAGAGAGTTCAACAAACAAGTAGATGATCTTTCAAAGGAAGCTCTAGATCTCAAAAAGGTTTGTTGTTTATTCAGCTTTGAGTTAGCCATACATATATAGAGAGTTCAACAAACAAGTGAATGCTCTTTCAAAAGAGGCTTTAGCTCTCCAAGAAATTTAGGAGGTTGGGAATGAGTTAGGCTCCTCTTTAAGTTAACCATACATAACACAAACAAGTAGATGATCTTTCAAAGGAAGCTCTAGATCTCCAAGAAGGTTTGTTGTTTATTCAAAGCTACAAGTAGATGATCTTTCAAAGGAAGCTCTAAATCTCCAAGAAGGTTTGTTGTTTATTCAGCTTTGAGTTATTCATACATATAGAGAGTTCAACAAACAAGTGAATGCTCTTTCAAAAGAGGCTTACTTCTAATCCTCATTAGGAAATTATTAAACTTATTTTTTACCCCTTTCCATACTTAATTAATGAATCTAAAACTTAAAATGAATTTAATAAATCCAAAAACTTACAATACATATGTAACATTACGATAAATAATTATAGTAAGACAAATCTGCACGCCTTGACTTCATAACAACGTTAATTTGCAAATTAAGCAGTTGGTCGTTACATCAATCTCTCTCGAAGAAACCTGTTAAGAAGCCAAGCAGACCTCATGGTGACGGAAGGAAGTTGAAAAGAATACGATCATTACAGAGTCGAAGGAGTGACATTACGTTGAAGAGTTTTATATAAAAGCAGAAGACCGGCTGTTGCAAAAGCACCAGCAGATGCAGCTGCTGCATAATGGACAGCCGACGGACGAAGAATTGAACGTTTGCTAAGTTTCTTAATTTCTTTCCTTAAGGAAGCAACAGAAGCCCTCTCGGCCTCTAAATCCATAATTGCCCTATGAACTAAAGATCTTGCACTGGAAAGCTCCGATGCCATCGTGTCCATGGCTTTCTTAATCAACTGGTTTTCTTCCGCCATGGAAGACAAATTAACATTCTCCATGGCAAGTTTCTCCTCTGCGGAAGACAATTTCTCATTCTCTATACCCAGTTGATCCACTGCAGAAGACAAAGTCCCATTCAGCTTGACCAATTGCTCCCGTTCGGATTCCAGAGATTTGAAGGCCTCTGAAAGCCTGGAAATCTCTCCTTTCATTCTGTCTTTCTCTGCCTTCAACGATCCATTCTCCTTCTTCAAGTCCTCTGCAGAAGCCTTGGCCTTTGCAAAGTTCTCTCTCTGGGCTTCAATATTTACTTTCAACTGGTTGATTTTTTCTTTAAGCAGGCTATTTTCTTCCCTCAGAGACCGGTTCATGCCGAGTATCCCGTTGACATCGGCAGACAAATCATGGCCATTGCCGGAACGGCCATCTTCTTGCTTATCTCCATCTTCATGATTAATATTCATCTTCAGACTTGTACAAAATTATTCAAAATGTCCATGAAACCTGCCTTATCATTACTCCACTGATTTGAGTTACAGAGAAGAAAGGTAGGACGACGAGTTGATATGAAGACTAAGGAACGGTTCTTCGACCCTCCAACCAGTTTGTATCAAGAAGGGCCCGGGCAGAATAGGTTGCAACAATCCTTTCAAAAATCAACAGACAGAACCGGGCAAATTCTGAGTTAGTTATGACAATAACTGAACGATGTCTCGGATTCATTTATGCAAACCCTAATTCGGATATTCGGATGCATTTATGCAAACCCTAATTCGGATATTAAAACGTTGATATGTGTATAATATTCAAATTTTGATACTATGTTAATTTAGTCAAGTGCATTAAGAAAATATGGTTGCATTCTAGACGTGTATAATGTTAAGTGACATGTGATGCATATACTCTATAATATTTAAATATATAAATTTAAATTAATGTTTGGTGCTTGTATATCAAAATATAATTAAAAAAATTATAATAACAAAAAAATAAAGTATTATATATTATATATACATAATATATGTGTAAATTCATTTTATTTGAAAATTTTATAAACACTCATACTTAGCATAAATCTGTTTTAATTAATAATTTTTTAAATATCAAAAAAATAAATTTAATTAAGAATCTTTTAAGAATAGAGGGATATTTGTAGGGATATTTGTATATTTCAATTTAGCCTTTCAAGAATTAAAATAGATTTACATTAATTATACATAAGATTTTTACTTTCCATTCCTAAATGTAAATATAATTAAGTTTAGTTATAAGTTACTATAATTATATCATTAAATATTCAATTAAAATAGATTTGCATTAATTTACTTTATACATAAAATCTTTACTTTCCAAGATGTAAATATGATTAAATCTAGTTATAAGTTACTATAACTATATCACTAAACATCCAATCAACCATTTAGTAGTTTAATTTTTTTTATTTGTACATAAAATTGTTTTTATTATGTAAGAAATTAAACCATTGTTTTTTTTTTAAATAAAATTGTTTTTATTATGTAAGAAATTAAATCATTGTTTTTTTTTTAAATTTGTATATTTATACATGTGGTGAGTGATGTAATTCAAAGTTTATTATTATGTATATATTTATAAGTTGTGTTTCATATTTTGTGGGAAGTTTAATGTTTCTTTTATATATATTAAGGGAGTTGAATGGCTCAGGCCTGCGGTCGCTAAACCCTAGCCCCCGCGCCTCAGGGTAGTGCATGCGGGGCTCCCACTTGCCGACTTGATGCCCGAACTCGTCCCTTTTTCTGCCAGC
>JASDQU010338356.1:1295-12530 GCA_032191745.1 Picea mariana
TTATGGTACAGGTTGATTACAGGTTGAGGTACATGTTGATGCATGGTTCATACTTATTGGTACAGGTTTATAGCAGTATATCTCACAGTGATAGTGTGATAGTGGTTCCATCATTCTACTTCTACTTTAGAGTGGTGGGACAGGGCAAGGACAGGTGGTTGTAGCCAGAGAACATTGGGGGTTGTAGCCTCCTTCTGGTTGTAGCCAGAGATTTGGGGAGTTGGAGCTTCCTTTAGGTTGTAGCCTGAGAAACTAGGAGGTTGGAGCCTCCTTCCAGTTGCAGCTGGAAAACAAAGGAAGTTGGTGCTTTCAAGGAATGTAATTCTTCAAGACATATAAGAAAAAACATTTCCTGGTTTTCTCCCGATTTGGGTTTCCACGTAAAACAATGGTGTACTGTGCATGTGTGTGATTGTTTATTTATTACTTCTCATTATTGGATAATAATTCTACATTGATATAACATTTGAAGAAAAAAAATTATAATTACATTATTATTGATTCACCCCCCCTCTAAATAATCCAACAAGGTAGGCCATAGCTTGGGTTCGTTCGGTGTCTATTATCATTCCATCATTTGAGACTATAAATCTAAGTAATTTTCCCTGCTCTACCGCAAAGACTGACTTCTTAGGATTGAGTGAAATACCAAACTTACGAAAAAATTATAGTACATCCCTAATATGTGACAAGTGATCTTTCTTGTTCTTCAAAAACATAGTGACATCATCCAGGTAGACAACAACCGACTGACTGATAAGGCCACATAAATCAATGTCAATTTCCCTCTGGAAGGTGGCTCTGACATTAATCAATCCGAAAGGAATTTTTCTATAGGCATAGGTCCCCCATGGGGTGTGAAAAGTGGTTTTCAACTAATATGATGGAGACATAAGAACCTGGTTGTACCCCGAAAAACCATCTAATAAATATAGCCTTTCAGTACCAGATACTTGTTGCAAAATTTGTTCCATTAGGGGAACAGGGTAATTGTCTTTATCAGAGGCTTGGTTTAAATTTTGAAAATCGACGCAAAGTCGAATTTCTCCATTTTTCTTTCTCACTGGGACTAATTTGGATACCCATTGAGTATGCCAAATGAGAAAAATGATCTTGGTGGTTAGTAATTTTTTTAGTTCCTTTTTTACTGTGGGTTTTAATTTAGGATGTATTTTTCTAAGTTTTTGTTGAAAAGGTTAGGTTTGGGGCTTCATGGGAATTACATGTTGTATTATGTTTGGATAAAATGTTTTTAAATCATCATAAGTACAAGAAAAAACATCTTTCAATTCTTTGAACAATTTTATGAATGCATATCTTTCTTGTTCAGAACACCCTTTGCCCAAATTGATATTCTCAGGATTATCTTGCATTCCTAAATTTATAGTTTCATACAGTAATGAAGAACTGTTCGTTTTGCAATTAACCACTCCCATAAACTTGTCATGTAAATCATAAAATTTCTCTAATCTAACAACATATTTGGGGATCAATCTTACCATATCAGATGATATTTCCACAGAACAAGGGTCAGATATTACCATGAAATCTCATAGGTTTTGATTGTGGGTGGTTTCATTTATTACCGCATCTTGGAAAGTGTCCTCCATATGCAAAAAAATTATGATTTTTCTATTGTCATCAAACACTCACCAATTGGTGATGTTGTCCAGAATCGATGGCCTAAATAACAATTCAACTGAAAAGGCATGCGGAGAAAAACCCTCAACAGGTAATAATTTTGAGGCGACATTAGCTAATAAATCAACTTCCAAATTACTAGACCTAGGAATGGAACTTATGTTAAAAGCGAGAAATTTACGTATTAATCCCCATACCATGGTTTGGTATTTTTTCAGATGAGGTGATAAACAATGAATAACTTTTGTTACCTTCTTGACTACAATTTCAGAGTGATCGAATACTACCAAGTTTTGCACGTCCAGATCCAGTGCCTTCTTTAGTCCCTGCAGAAGTGCTTCATATTCTGTTGTGTTGTTTGTACATTCAAATTATAATTGACAAGAAATGAATGTTTTATTACATTTGGGGTCTATTAGAACACAACCAATGCATGCCCCTTCCCAAGATTTAGATCCATCAAAGTATAATGACCAGATTTCCCCGTCATCAACAATGTTTGGTTTACTTTTCAGAGATGTCATCTGAGTATGGGATAATTTTTCAGATTGTTGTTTTGGGTCAGTGATAGAGGATATTTCAGTCATGAAATTTCCAAAAAAAGTATTCATTCCTTGATCCTCAATTGTATTTACATCAGTAATAAAAGGCTCATTGGAATCATTTAAATCTGTGATAGTTTACTTGAGGTAACATTCTATGTTTATCCTGATCTTGTTAGGCTGCCCATTTTCTGGAAACAACAGATGAGACCAATCCATAGAAAAATAACTGTGTAACTTCCATGACCAATCTCTGCTAAAAAATAAGCCATAAACTTCCAGAATATCAACAACAGTTATATAAATTACATGGTGAACCTTTGGGTTATATGACAACCTTATCAATACATTCTTAAGTTCACCAACGACCTTGACATTAGTTCTGTCTAACTGAATTATTTTTAAATTAGAAGGTTTGAATTCAACATTAATTTTATGACACACAGATAGAGGCATTACATTTGATGACACCCCATAATCAACCATACATTTATGTACATTTCTGTTGAAAATTTTAAAAGTTAACAAGAAAGGCAATACATTTTTTGTGACGAGGCAACACAAGTATGTTGATTTTTCATGGTTGTACCTGAAATAGTCTTATCTAAATTTCCTACAGTTTTCTCTGATATGTCCCTTTTATTCTGTTCTTAAGATGAATTTTTACCGATGACATATTTTTTTTTACTTGCGTCATTTTCTGGTGATTTTCTACTCATAGGATCATTTTTTTATTTTTATCAACTATACTTTGGAGCATTTTCTATAGGATAAGAGGGAATTTACGTAATTAAAAAATTGATATATTTTCCCTTAGTTTTTTAAGATCTTAAACCAAATCATATTATAAATCTTGGGCAACATGGTTTTGTTTGTTTTCAATTTGTTTTGGTTGTTCGGATACCGTATTCCTACTTGTTTCGGGTGGAATTTTTTGTGTACCTTACTTCGAGTGTTATATGGATGGACAATTTCAAAATTCGCTTGGAAGATGTTGTCCAACAGATGTTCAAATACGGGAGGAGACGAGTCCTCCTCATCATGTGTTTCTTCTTCACTGTGTTGTCTTGATTTTCAAGAGGTACAGAAACATCGTTATCATGTGCTTCTAGTATTGCTTGTAAAGCATATTGTAATCCTTCAAAATTCAGGACTTCTATGGTCGGGTTTGGTTTGTTTGGAGTCAAAGGTTTTCTGAAAGGTGGTCTAAAAGTTTATTTTCTTGTACATGCTTCTTCAATGGATCTTTTCATGTCTACGACCTAATTAGATAATTTGTGAAAAGATTTATGTGAACTTTCGAAGTCTAAAGTCTCTTGTTGACTTTTACTTTGAGGAGGTCTAGTGAGAATTTCTATCATATTTTTATAAGAGGAGGTTGTTTCAGCCTCAACATTTCAATTATATTTTAAACTAAGAATGTGCTTCTCAATAAGGACCACCTCCTCATGGGATTCTAGTAATGTGTTTTTTTTTTACCTTTTAACCCATATAGCTATATTGTTATGTAGGGATTTAGTATATTATGAAACAATCAAGTTTTCCACGGGCATCAATTCTACAGGAATTTTTCTTTCTAGCGTGAGGAATCTCTGGTTGAAATCCTTAAATGTTTCTTTAGGGTTCATTTTCATACTAGAAATCTCCATTACTAGAAATTCCAGAGATTTATCATCTTTAAATTTTTCTAGAAAAAATGTTTCAAACTTATCCCAAGAAACGATGGTTTGGGGTTATTGCACAAAATACCAGGTCGAGTCATTTCCCTCAAAAGTGTAAGGGAATAACCTACACACAACACCCTTGTACAACAATCTCGTGTTCGACGTTCTGAATTCTAACAACTAACATGAATTTTTTGATATGATCCTCAATTGATTGCTTCGAATTTGGGGTGAATTTGGGTAGCCACTTTTCTGGATGTTTGGGTAATGGGTGTTGAGATCCAGGTATTGCCATGACATCTTGATCGAGTGAAGGTCTGACGAGATTATTTTGGTTAGCCATGGGAGTTGGTGGGGGTCAAGGTTGAGATTTTCTAGATGAAGATTTTCCTTCATCAGAGGATTCCTCTCTTGAAGAGGATGGAGACGAACCAGGTGGGGATGCCATGAGACCACATCCACTAGCACCTACGATCAATGCTTCAAAAGGATTGGTAATATTACCACCTAATCTGTTATCGGGAAGAACAATGTCAAGAGGTTATTCTTTCATATTGGAAAAATCAAGGGGTTGATTTAGCTTTCCACCAGACTATCTGATTCAGGATAAAGCACCTTGAGTTCTAAAAATTGACTAGCGGAAAATTTCTTGTACATCAATCCCTTGAGGAACTAGTGTCATTGTCTCGACAGGAATGTCAGGTGTAGTTTTTGGCGTAGTGGCTGGATCAAGTATAACATTATGGTCTGAGAGACTACGTGTCACGACAGTAGAACGATTGTTTGGGGGAGTCCTACGACCTCCTCATGCCATCAACAATTTTCAAGCCCTCCTTCTAGCACCATTTTTTTATGTGCATTTATGACACACCGTCAATGAGAAGGGAAGATATGGTCTGGGGTTGTTTATTTAACCCAAGCCGTTTGGAATAATCTACCTTGACAGTTTTGTCGCTCCGTTCACCAACTGGGATTCTACAATAATCAAAAAGAGGTAAAACTAACTAAAAGTATAATCCTATCAGTTAACACACTCATACAATTACTTAACTAATAGTATTATTATATACAATAGATATATACAATTACAATGTTTAAATAAAAACTCGTGAAAATGATGGTTTGAAGTAATGAATAAGATACAAAAATAAATGAAATTGTTATTTCACTATGAATAAGAAAATAACAAATAATGACTGAATAAGATTAGAAATGATATAACAACAATAAACAAAGTATTACAGTTTTAATGATTTAATCACTACTCATTAGCAAAACAAATAAATCCAATAAAATGGAAACTAACTAACCTAACACTGATCAATAGTACTGAAAAGGTACTAAGCTATATTCGCCTTTCTATGTTGTGTAATCTCCACTTAACCTGTTTTCAAGTATAAATCTATGATATAAAGCAAGAACGATATTTACTAAAGAAACTCAAGGAAATCTTTTATATTTTGAAAAATATATACGATAACAAAAATACAAATATATTTTCACTCATGTGACGTTAAATTGTCCAAAAGATGAAAACGAAATCAACTCCAATCCTCAACAAATGGTATTATCAACAACCCAACATTCGATGTAAACTCAAAATGCATAGATAGAAGATTAGTCATAGATATTAAAAGAACCAATGTATAATGAACCATGTAAAAGTAAACACAACATGAAAAGATAAATGTAGAACAGTCTAAAGCTAATTCAATACAAATAAGTTTTCCATGCCGAGAAATTATATGAGAAACAATAATCACATTGCACAGTCTACATAAGGACTAAATCCAAAAAGTAAACTGCATCCCATATATTTTCAAAATGATAAGTCCATCATCAGGTCCAAAAAGAATTGCCCCTTATTCCTGGGCAAGCACTACTATTGAAACCAAATTCATAGTCTGTTTCTCATATCATAAAAGATAGAGAAAAATGTATTTTAAAAGAGCATTTACTAAAAAAAAACCATAAATATAGGTTTGTTGAGACAACTATTCAAAATAGTTACATCATTCAAATATTGTTTCTCAAAAACAAAATCCCAAGTTTTTTGTAGTCCCAACTATTAATTCGTTCTTTTAAGATTTGCTCATTTATCTTTTGTACACCTGAGAAAAGAGAAAAACAAAATCTAAATTATAAAACAATCAAATAAATAAATTAAAAGACAAGCTACAGATCTATGATTATGTAGCTAGTATAAATAAAACCAAATAAAAAAAAAATCAGTTATCATTTAAACAATCCAATCGTTAATTAAAAGAAGAGTGTTTACCAATCAGAACTTTGAAAAGGAAACATGAGACAATTTTGAATTTAAAATAGCGTTGAAAATGGTGGATTTTTTATGATAACATCTCCTGATCTCTTGAAACGTTTGTTGGCCCTAGGCGAATTTGATCAGATGCCAGCACTGAGATACTCATTTTCCTTTTCCAAAACTAAGTTTTGAGTCATTACTTGATTTATTTGAGCCTGTAGCTAAGGGATGTCTTTGTAATATCTCTATATCCAATAAAAACAACCATCACAGTACACTTGTTCTAGATTTGGTAGTGGACGAGTTTGATCTAAGTTAATAGGTTTACCCTGCTCCATAATCGTTTTGAGGTCATACAAGATACCTGAGAATCTCTCTTGTTCCTTTAAAAACAGAAGCAAGTTAGGAACGAAATCGTATCGTGGATAATTTATTTTAGTGGGATCAGAACTACTATCGTCAATAGAGATCGGGTCTTCAATATCAATGGTGGGGATAGGATTTTCGTGGTTTTGATGTCAAATCCTGGCCATCCTGTAAAGGAGTCAGTCGTTTCTTTTTTTCATGAAATCTATATCCTAAACTATTTTCATTTTTTGTTTTCCCCGCTTCTTGATTTTAATTTCGTTTTCATCAACCAAATCTTTCCCAAGATTGTGGGTGGCATATACCTTACCCTTCAATTTATCTATCACTTCCTCTAAACACTTTTAGGGATGAATTCATTCCTCTGGTGTGTGTCTCTGCTTGATTGACGAGAATGAACATGGGTTTTGGTAGGTAATGTAGGGTCTTCTGTAACATGTAATTCGATATGAAGATCTTGCAGATAGTGAGTCGATGGGAAAGGGTCGGTAGGATCCTCAAAACATAGGGTTAAATCACTTACCAGTTCAGGTGTGAGTGAAACAAAACCATTCCTAACTAGGAAGTTTTTCTAGCTATCTCCTGCCTTTGACAAATGGGAAATGACCAAGTCTCAGATCAAGCCATGGTGAAAGAGACTGGATTATGAATTAGGGTTTTGTCTTTGATAAAATCTAGCCATCTTATGTAGTATTTTAAGAAGATAAAAATGAATGTTTAACCTAAACCCTAAGAATACCATTAACAAGCATATATGAAATAAAAATACCAATCCATATCGTCCGTCACAGGTGACTAATTTCTTGATAATCAGTAAAAAACCATATCATCGAGGCTTGAACAGATTTATGGGTGTACCTTTAACTCCATAGCATGACTTCCTGGAAATCATTAACAAATGCTAAGGAATACCTTCGATTTTTAGATTTTTGAACCAACAGTCTCCTTCTCGTGATAGGCCCATGGCTTCTGCTATTGATTCCTCACTAACTTGCAATTGTAAGTCACCTATTTTGGCTCTAGCACCGTCAAAGGTATTGGAAAAATCTTGGGCGATTTCAAGGTTAAAACCCTCAAACAACTCTATAAACTTAACCCATCCAAAGACTACGAGATCATCCACAAAATGACTATGGGAGAGAAACTCCTGTGAGCCATTTGAATCTATCCTTACTATAGGGTCCATAGACGTGGTTACGATATACCAAGAGGTGTAGAAAGGAGGAGCCTGTGTTTGAAACCACCCAATATGAACGATATGTTTTGCATTGTCAAAGGTGGCCCAATAACTATGATTCCAGGAGAAAACCGCCATGACTACCACTTTAGATTTTGATTAAACCCTGAACTAGAGGAAAAACGCACTCGAAACCACCTCCTTTGTTAATATCCTAACCCCAAAATACGAAGCACGACCAAACGATGCAATGAATGTGAGCTCAGGAAAGCAGGACAAGGGTGTAATGGTTTTAGAGCATGGCTAATAGCCATGTAATACAATGATTAGACTATGATATGATGGCCAAGGGTAGAATTCAAACAAAGGATGTGTATCATAGTTTTAGGATTAAAAACTATCATGGAGGTGTAACATGACAATCAAAACATTATTTGAAAAATGATCATGGCATGACATAGTTCAAGAACGATTAGCTCATATCTTAATGCTATAGAGACACTTACAAAACTATATGTTCAACACTCTTAAAGGATTTTGAGATCACAGGTAAAAAAACTTAGAAGTTGTATGATGTGCTAATATTAATCTTATTTCGATTTCATGCTTAACATTCATGAAATTGAAAAAAAAAAGTAAATGAGAATTTATTAAAAAACATAAAATAAAAAACAAACAACAACCAATCAAGTGATTCTTCAAACAAAAATCGTAATTGAAATCTTTGCAGATACAAAGAGGAATCTAATAAAAAATCCTTTTGTCAAATTTTTCATTTTGAATATCGATGAAATGACATGAATATTTGGTTGCCAACACCCTTCAACAAAATGGCATTCAGAACGACCTTGATCTGCTTGTTGCTTCATGCGATTCTGAGCCATGACCAAATTCTCTTTGAGGGAACAAAGAATAGCATTGCATACTATAATATGTTTTTGAACCTATTGAACCTTCGAGACCCCGGGCATATATGAGAGAACTGATTGGGGATTTTGGTCATAGACTGCTTCAAAAGGAGTGATGCGATTAGTTGTATCGTAAGATTTGTTGTACCACCATTTAGCTAGGGGTAACCATTGATCCCACTGATTTTTCCACTCAGGTGAAAAACACCTCAAATATGTTTCCGAACACTTGTTGACAACTTCATTATGCCCATTCGTCTGAGGGTTATAGGTAGTGCTAAGATGCAATTAGGTGCCTTGTATCTTGAACAATTCTTGCCAAAAGTTGCTGGTGAAAGTGGGGTCTCTGTCAAGGACAATATAACTAGGCATGCCATGAAGCTTGAAGGTATTATCCATGAATATTTGAGCCACTGTGTTGGCTGTGAATGGGTCTTGAAGATCACAAAAATGAGCATATTTGGAGAGACGATCTACTTCACCATGATGATTGACATATTTCCTGATTTAGGTATGCCCTAAATAAAATCCATAGAAATATCTCACCAAATAGAATGGGGAATTGGAATAGGTTTGAGTGTGCCTAGGGCTTTGACAGTTTCTCGCTTGTTGGGTTGACAGACGTCACATTCAACCAAAAAGGTGCGAACGTCCTATTTGATACCCTCCTAGAAAAAATAACGTTTGAACCGTTCATAAGTTTTGGTAAACCTAGATGCCCGAATGTGGATCAGGCATGAAGTTCAAAAAGAAATGTGGATTTAAGTCATGATATCTTTCATAAATAAAAAAGACCTTTGTAGAGAATCTCTTCATTATTCCAAGAGTACCCTAGATAAATTGAAGAATTGTGTTGCAATTCGTGGAGCAGGATAGAAATTCTGGGGTCTTGCAACCATTCCTGATGAACATCTTGGAGCCAATCTAGTACAATGAAGGAGAGGGAGAAAAGAGAGTCGTCTTCTTCATATTTCCAGGAAAGAGCATCAACCACTACATTTTCCTTTCCCTTCTTGTAAATAACTTCATAATCATAGTCAAATAGCTCGATCACCCATTTTTGTTGCACCAAGGATGAAATTTGTTGTTCAAGGAAATACATGGGACTCTGATGATTAGTTTTGATTTGGAATCGTTGAACTAATAAAGAAGGATGATAGAGATCCACAACATGAAGAATAGATAACATTTCCTTTTCATAAATGGATTGGCCCAAATGTTGCTCTGAATGTTGTTTTCTAGTGAAGGTCAAGGGATTGCCATCTTGCATGAGAACAGCTCCAATCCCTTTCCTAGAAGCATCACATTCCAATACAAATGTATCTGTGAAGTATGGGAGAGCTAGGAAATGGGTTGAGCACATAAAATCTTTTAATTCTTTGAAGGCATGATCTGCAGTTGAATTCCAAGTGAAAGCATTCTTTTTAAGGATGGAAGTGAGAGGAGCTCCAATCTTTCCATAATTTTGAACAAACTTCCTATAATAGCCCGTTAAACCCACAAAACCATGCAAGCTCTTAATATTTTTATGGTGAGGCCAATATTGCATAGATTCAATTTTCTTACGATCTATGTGGACACCATCCTTGCTGACAATATGACCCAGGTATTCCATTTATGAGGCACCAAACGCACATTTAGATTGCTTAAGGAAAATATGATGTTTAGAGAGTAAATGGAGAATTTGATTCCCATGGGAGAGATGGGATGGCCAAGTTTTACTATAGATGAGAATATAATCAACGAAAACTAAGAAAAAATGATGAAGAAAAGGAAAGAAGACATGATTCATAACACTTTCAAAAGTGGAAGGAGCATTACACAATCCAAAGGGAATTACCAAGAATTCATAATGACCCTCATGATTGAGAAATGCAGTCTTGGGAATGTATTCTTATTTCATATGGATCTGGTGGTATCTAGAATGTAGATCGAATTTGTTGAAGTATTAAGCACCATTGAATTCATCCAAGAGGTCATCAATGACAGGAATGGGGAATTGTTTTTTTATTGTGAGTTTGTTGAGGGTGCAAAAATCAGGACAAATGCACCAAGTACCTTATTTCTTGAGTACCATGACAACAGGGGAAGAATAGGGGCTAGTATTGGCATGTATAACACCGAATTCTAGTTATTCATGAACACTTTTTTGAATGCCTGGGATGAGAAGGATGGAATAATCATGGACTCCAAGGGAAGGGGGAAGGTATTGGGGGGTGGTAAAAAGAACATGGTGGTGAGAGAGGATATATAGGAGGTCGAGATGCATAGAAGGTGTCTTAACAACATGAATGGAGTGGAGTTGGGATATAATTCCTGAATGACCTTTTTGAGGAACTTTTCCATGCGATGGGAATTGATGATCTAAGAGGAGCCTGCGGTGATTCCTTGGAACTTATAATATTGTCCCTCCTATTGGAATTGCATGGTTAAGGCCTTAAAATCCATGAGAATGGGGCCTAGAGAACATAACCATTTGACACCAAGAATAATTTCACAACTACCCATGTCTATAGAAGAAATATGGGATTTTAGGTGATACTAACCAATTTGGAGTCGCAAATTTTGACATCTTCCCCCACATTTCGTGGAACCGCCATTGGAAAACAAGATTTGAAAATTATAGATGGCATGGATGTAAAAATTGACTTCTTGGGAAATGCACAATGAATAA
>JASDQU010338358.1:0-12151 GCA_032191745.1 Picea mariana
ATTCCAGGTATTGGGTTTTCCTTGCAGGTGTCTTAGCATCATTCTTGGTGGTTTCCGGAGGCATTTCAGTGGTAGATTTATTTGTATTGACAGTGGGACGATTTCCCAAGAGGAGGGTGCACCATTATTTGGAGGGTAGCTAGATCTAAGGATCTAGCAAGTATTTTGATGATTTGAGCACTTAGGTATTCATTGTAGTGCCCTGATCTATCATTCTAGTGGATTGGTGGAGTTGTTGGAGGTCTCTAGGAGAGAGGCCAAATTAT
Source organism: Picea mariana (assembly GCA_032191745.1). Taxonomy (NCBI): domain Eukaryota; kingdom Viridiplantae; phylum Streptophyta; class Pinopsida; order Pinales; family Pinaceae; genus Picea; species Picea mariana. The sequence goes on from JASDQU010338358.1 coordinate 267, forward strand.
TAGGGTTTCAGTCACCCAGTGGAGCACACCATTCAGTGGAGGAGTTCCGATCTACATAGTTTGAGAGGGATCTTGGAGATTTGGGCACCTGGGTTGTTCTTGCCATCACCTGATCTACTATTTGGCATCTTTCTTGAGGTGATTGGACATTTTTGGCACCAGGGCCGAATAGTTGAGGAGCTTCAGCTATCCAACAGGACGTGGCATTGGTCTTCATTTCTTATCCATCCTTTGGAGGCTTATTTTGTATCATCGGCATATTTTTGTAGCGGCTCTATTGACTATTTTCACAACCATCTGTTGAGCATTCCAGATCGGCATCTCCATTGTAGCAGGTTCTTCTATCTTATGAATAAAAGCATATTTGAGATGTTTTGGCTTGTCTATCATATTGCATATGGTTGAGGTATGTTCCATGGTTATATCTTCTTGTTTATTTCTGCAACACATATATATAACACATCAGTAAACCCTAAGGCTGAAATAAAGAGGCCATTCAACAAGTAAACACATCTAAACAAGTAGGACAACAAAATGTTTGATGAAATGCCACAACCAGAAAAGTTTTAAAAAGACACTAAAATCGTGATGATCCTTCCATAATGGCTTGGGATCATTACAACCCCCAAGTTGGGTCTTAACTCCACTAGGAAAAAAGGCTTCCTAGTGACAGGATAAGGTCTGGTTCTCAACAAAATTTCTCAGTTCTAGGTGCCTCTTTGTTGTAGATAGCACACAATCCCTCATTCCCCACGCACCTGTCACACCCAATGAAGTGTGCCCCTTCTCTTCTCAACAATCCCTCAGCTACCCCACTTCCCTTCTAGGGTTACCAAGAACAAGCCAAACAAGAAGTCTCTAAGCCCTGCGACTAATGCCCAATGCACTAGGGAACAATTCTCAACAAACCTCTCATCTTGGGAGTGTGCTCACGGGATTGACAACTCANCTCACCCAAAGAGACTTCTCAAGAGCCTGAAAACCCACCTCTTTGACAAAAAAAACTTTGATCACAACACCACAACTCCTTACAAGCTTCTCTTTGCAGATTAGGTAATAGTCATCCTCTCCCAGAACTGACCTCTTCTTCACACAAGAGTGAATAATGAATAATATGAATCATCTCCAAAATACACTAAGGCCAACAATATATATTTCATGCATTCAACTCGACACTTGTCACCCTCATAAGTAGCTTAAGCCACTTGGTGACTCATTCCCTACCCTCGAGAACTTAGAATAAAATAATTATCCATAACTTTACAATTTTTTGAAAATATTATAAAATATTCCCCAAGACTTAAGTCTTCCCCCCTTTCCCTTTTCTGGTCGATTTAGCCCCCCCCATCTCTTTTCGTCTGAGTCTGTCTACGCGTAGCAATGCAATATTATATTAATAACTGCAATTATATTTACATGGATAGGTGAACTAGCATGTCTGCATCCTATCTCACTAGCGTTATAATCACACAGGCTCTCTGGCCTCAATATATATATATATATATATAACTCAACTTTGCATGCATTCCCATGTCATTACCGTGCACTTACCCAATTGCGCGCAACCCAGTGAAATGTGTGCACTTACCCAGGTGCGTGCAACACTATGAAATGTGCACACCCTGCCCTTGATAACAATTCTCTATGCACTACTCAGGTGCGCGCAACATCAAAACTTAGTGCCAACGAATCACTAACCTATACGTACATTTACATTTACAATTGGCACCCACAACTCACTAGCCTATATGTACAATTACAAAGGGTTTGGATCATGGAAATTACATTGAATATGAGCCCATTTGAAGCATTATATGGTAGAAAGTGAAATATGCCAGTGAGTTGGGACAACCCAACAGACAAATCAGTGGTTGGGCCAGAATTGCTCAAGGACATGGAAGACCAAATGGTGAAGATAAAAAATAATTTAAAGGTTTCCCAAGACAGGAAGAAAAGTTATGTAGATAAGAGTAGAACTCATAGAGAGTTTAAAGTGGGTGATCATGTATTTTTAAAAGTGAAGGCCATGAAAAGCTCCTTGAAATTGGAGAACTATTCAAAGCTTGCAGCAATATATTATGGATCCTTTGAATTCCTGGAGAGGAATGGTCATGTTGCATACATTCTTGCATTACCTACATCCATGTGCATTCATAATGTATTCCATGTGTCTTTGCTTAAAAAGTATGTGCTTGATGCTAATCATAGAATTGATTGGGATGTGTTTCAGGTGGAGCAATAAGGAGACTTTCGAGTTCAGTCTGTGTGTATATTGGATTAGAAAGTCAAGTTGCACTGGAATTGAGCAATAGGATTGGTAAAGGTCTATTGGATCTTTTACCTTATTGAAGATGAAACATGGGAGCATGAAGATGCCATGCGGGAAGAGTACCCACATGTTTTTAAATAGTTTTGAATAATTTTTCTTGTACATGTGTACATAATGCACTAATGATAGTGCATAAATAAGGGGGAACGGAATGTAATTCCATAGGCCGAAACCCAAGTTGTAAATGTACATATAGGCTGGTGAGCTAGGCTATTTTGGGCCTAAGTGCCATTGTAAATATACTTTGAGGCCAGAGTGCTTGTGTGGTTACAAGGTTGGATATCCAGAATGCTAAAGGTCATCCAACCTATCATTGTAATATGTATCACTCATTTTGTTAATAAAATACATTGTTGTTGCAGACCCCCTTTCTCGCGACTTATGTTTCCCCAAAGTTGAGGTGAATAAATTTGATGGCTTGAACCTGACAGGTTGGGTCACTCAAATAGAACATTATTTCTTATTGCATGGCATCACTATTGACTTGGTCAAACTTCATGTTGGTGTCCTATATTTGTATCCAAAACGCTAGAAATCCACCAGAGGAAAGGGGCCTAAGGGACTTAAGAAAAGGGGCTTATGCTAGGGGGCTAAGACAAGGAATATAATAAAATATTCCTTAAAGATTCCAAGCCTAATTTTTGATATGTTGATGTTTTTACCCAAAGTCTTTGGAAAGGGATGAATTTCCAAGAGAGAGAAAGTGGTTACTCTTGCGCCACTTGTCATGTTGTTTGCATGCATTCTTATGCTGGAGACTTAGTGAGTTTGAGGGATCTCCTCATCATTCTAGTCATTTGGGGGAAAGACTCTTTCCATCCATACCTTACGACCATCACCACTTTTCATACCTATATGGGGAAACATTTGAGGGAGTTGTTGGTAACAAGAAAACCCGGATCTTGGAGCTCAAGTAATGGGTTGTCAGGCCCATGTGTGCCTAAAGAAGGGTTTGTTAGGCTCGTGAGAAGTATCTCTAGTGAGAGAACTACTGAGAATTGTTAGTTGGTGCACCAGGAAATAGCTACAGATCTTTGAGACTTTTTGTCTGACCTGTTACCGAAGCCCCGAAAGAGAAGTAGGACAACTGAAGGACTATTGAGTAGAGAAGGGGTACACTTCCTTGGGTGGGATAAGCATGTGGGAAATGATAGGTTGTAGGCTAGTTGCAGCAGATGGAACCTTGACCTGAGATTTATTATGCGGATTAGATCTTAGTATGGCTTAGGAATCCTTCCCTTGTGGAGTTTCTAGCCTTAGCTCAGGGGTGACTTATTAATAAGATTTTATGAGCAACAGTCTATGGCTAGGAGGAACATCTGAGATCTGCACGCAGTTGGTTATTTACCATTGAAAGATAAGTGTTATTTTATATGTGTTTACATACCAATTATTGTGTATATGTTATGTTAATTATGTATGCTTAAAATGTACATATGTATGTATGAATGGTTTGATGTTAGAACTGCATATTGTAGCATATGCAGGGAATTTTAGGTCATGAATGTGTCAGAGCTAATATTTGAGATTGCTAATAATGAGAACACAATATAATGTGATATCATAACCGTAATGAGTAGAATTCAAATAAATTCAAATGAAACCATAAATTCAGTTGTGACATAAGTTGGGGTTTTTCTTGTAGCATGGCCCAACTTAAGGTTGGAGACATTGCAAAAGATTACTCTCACATACCTGGGTAATCTGGTTGTATGGCTAAGGGTACAATTGAGCCTCCTTAGTTAGATCCATGAGATATTGGGTCAAGTACTACTATTGGACCCCGTTGGTATATTAGAAAGCTATAACACAGTGCAATCTCTTGTCCTTAGAACTATCAAAAACCTAACCATTTCTCTTGGAATAGAAAAGAATAGAAACATAGTGGAAATGTTGCACATTCAGTGTGTTCAACCATGCTTCCTGCATCCAAGCTACAAAATTCCTACATAATTTTAACTATTAATAATTTCCGTGTTCTATCACTACAACATTATTCAGACAGGAGTATAACCTTGTAGGAGTAAAGAAAGAAAGAAAAGAACCCAATGTCACCCTTATTTGGGACCTATCCCACTTGATTCTTCTCTTCACATTGATCATAGTGGTGCCCTTCTCTCACAAGCCATTTTTTCCTATGGACCTACCCACCCTCTCCAACGCCCTTATTTGGGACCTATTCCATTGGATTCCTCTTTTCACGCTAATAATTGTGGTACCCCTATGTCATAATCTATTTTTTTGCGGACCCACTAGCCCAATTCTTGCCCGCTTATCTACTTGATGGCCCACACCCACAACTAATACCTTGACAATCACCTCATTTATCTGGACAAATCCCATGCCCAAACCAAACAAGATATCATTGATATTACTTCAAATATTGCTACCATAAATTCCAATATTGGCACCCTCTCTAAAAATGTGAACAACTTGACCATGTTGACTAATAAACTCCAGGGTCCTATATCATCTGGAAAAAATTCACACCAAGAGGGCGTTGACTCCTCCCATTCCATGGCCTTTCACTCTAACCCCCTTACTTGTGACTCGTGTTTCCCCAAATTTGAGGTGAATAAATTTGATGGCTAGGACCCCATAGGTTCAGTCACTCAAATAGATCATTATTTCTCATTGCATGGCATCACTGATGACTTGGTAAAAATTCATGTTGGTGTCATTTATTTGGATCCAAAATGCTTGAAATGATGACAATGGCATAAAAATTCACACAATGGGTATCTTGCTTGGACCCATTTTTTTGCAGACCTTTATGATGCTTTAACAGAGACACACATAATTTGGGTCATTTGACCAAGCTTAGCAATTTGGTACAGTGGAAGACTATCACTGCTTTTGAGCAATTGGCTTTCCGAACTGAAGGCATGGACGACACTTTGTTTTATGAATTCTTTATAAGTGGCCTTAAGGACAACATCTAAGCTCATGTCCTAATGGCTCACCCCCAAACCTGGCTTGAACCTACTCACTATGCCAAGGAAGCACACCAGGTAGTCTCTTCTCAACTCAAAAATCCATCCTTTATTCAATGTTCACAGCTGACCAACCCAGCCCCTCCTTCCTCTCCTCTTAAGATCCATAAATTAACTCGGGAACAAATGGTTGAATGCCAACTCAAGGGTCTTTGCTACAACTGCAATGAAAAAAATTTCTAGGGCACAAATGTAAGGAGAAAAAGTTTTTATGGCCATTTTTAGGACATTTTTGAAGAGGATGGTGATGTTTTCCCTTCTAAAGTGCTTCCCAAGGAAAATGATCATAGACCACCCTCTGATCCACCAGAAGTTGAACCACTCATCTCTCTTAATGCTCTCATGGGTATCTCCACTCCCCAAACCATTAAGTTAATTAGCTATATCGAGCATTGTAAAGTCATTATCCTAGTTGACAGTGGAAACACCCATAATTTTATTCATCACCGAATTTCTCAAGAGATACTTTGCTATATCCATGCATTAAATAACTTACAAATCATGATTGCTAATGGAGGTTCCATGAAATGTGGGGGTCGTTGTGGAAATGTGTGCCTGCAAATTGATCATTATCACCTAAAATCCCACATGTTTGGTATTGACATGGGAGGTTGCGACATTGTTTTGGGTGTTGAATGGTTATGCACACTAGGTCACATCACCATGGACTTCAAGGAATTATACATGAGCTTCCAATAGGATGGATAATAGTATTAGTTTGAAGGCATCACGACAGGTTCCCTCGAGATTATCAGTTCACACGGAATGGAGAAACTCCTCAAAAAAGGTCATTCTGGCATTATTTCCCAATTCCATTCCATTCAAGCAGTTGAGACTCCCTCTTGCACTATTCTTCCCCATGCAACTTATCCTCTCCAAACACCAATCTATTTTTGACATCCCCCAAGAATTCCTACCTTCCTGTGGCCACCATGATCATTCCATCCCACTTGTCCTTGGTAGTCTTCCTCCCAATGTCCACCCTTATCATCTCCCATTTGCCCAAAAAATTAAATTGAGAACAGTGTTCAAGAATTGTTAGTTGTTGGTGTCATACATCCTAGCACAATCTCTTATTCTTCTCCCGTTTTCATGGTACTCAAGAAAGAAGGTCTGTGGCGCATGTGCCCTGATTTCCGAGCACTCAACAAAATTACCATCAAAGATAAATTCCCCATCCTCGTCATTGATGACCTTTTTGATTAACTAAGTGGTGCCCAACTCTTTACCAAACTTGGTTTTCATTCCAACTACCAGCAGATACATATGAAGGAGGTCGATATTACCAAAATTTCCTTTCGTACTCATGAAGGCCATTATGATTTTTTGGTCATGCCCTTCAGCCTATGTAATGCACCCTCCAATTTCTAAAGCTTCATGAGTCATCTATTCTTCCCTTTCCTATGTCAGTTTGTATTGGTCTTTTTAAATGATATTCTCATTTACAATAAAAATTGGTAATCCCATCTAACCCATGTGGATCAAGTCTTACATATACTGTCTTAGCATCAGCTCTTTCTCAAGCAGTCTAAATGTGCCTTTGTATCTTCTAAAGTAGAGTACCCAGGCCATATTGTGGGTAAGGATGGTGTCGATGTGGATCATAAGAAAATAGAAGCTATGAAGGATTGGCCCCACCCTAAACTCTTAAAAGTATGTGTGGTTTCCTGAGTTTAATTGGATATTATTGAAAGTTTGTTCAAAATTATGGAAAAATTGTAGCCCCACTCACTATCCTCCTCAAAAGGAATGCTTTTAGTTGGAATATGATCGTTGATCAATCCTTCCAAGCTTTGAAAGAGGCTATGTGTACAACTCTAGTTCTAGCACTGCTTAGGGAAATACATCGGGGAAGTTATCATGCAAGATGGTCAACCTTTGACCTTCACTAGAAATCAACTTTTTGAGAGACAATTGGGAAAATCCACCGAGAAAAGGAAATGTTGGCTATTTTTCATGCAATGGATCTCTGGTGTCCTTACTTTCTTAGACAACGCTTCCAAATTAAAACTGATCATCGTAGCCTGAAACATTTTTTGGAACAAATAATTTCATCCCCTGATAAACATAAGTGGTTGACGAAAATGTTCGGCTATGATTATGAGATCATTTACAAGAAAGGAAAAGAGAATGTGGTTGTTTATGTTCTTTCCCAAAAATATGACAAAGAAGGGTCCCTCTTTTCACTCTCCTTCATTGTAGTAGATTGGTTAAAGGAAGTTTCCCAGGAATGGTTCCAAGATCCCAAACTTTATAGCCTGATCCAAAAATTGCAACAAGACCCTCATGCATCATCAAAATACTCTTGGAAAAATGAGGAGCTTTGTAATAAAGGCCACCTATATGTGAGAAAAAAGTCAAACTTTAAATCCACTATTGTATATGAACTTCATGCTTCACCAACAACAGGGCATTCAGGCTTCACAAAACATATGAATGGATCAAAGTCTCATTTTTCTAGGAAGGCATAAAACATGGCATACACACTTTTGTGGTCGAATGTGATACTTTCCAACACAACAAGGGAGAAACAATTAAAACTCTAGGCACACTCCAACCTCTCCCTATTCCACCTACTATATGGACTGATATTTCTATGGAATTCATTGTCGGAATGCCCAAATCTGGAAATAAATTAGTCATCATGATTGTAGTCAATTTCCTTTCAAAATATCCTCATTTATGTGCCATCCAACACCCATTCACAACATCCATCGTGGCTCAAGTTTTAATGGACAATATCTTCAAACTCCATGGGATGTCCCACTCTATTATCTTTCACTGTGATCCCACATTCATAAGCAACTTCTGGCAAAAACAATTCAGGCTCCAGGGCACCCAATTGCATTTCATCACAACCTATCATCCCTATACTGATGGTCAAATTGAAGTTGTCAATGTGTGATTTGAAGCATATTTGACGTGTTTTGTGGCCAACCGACAATCTCAATGGGTTTAGTGGTTACCACTAGTTGAGTTTTGGTACACCACATCTTACCATGGTGCTACTCGCATGACTTCCTTTGAGGCGGTCTATGGTCAAAATCCACCTTTTGTATTATCTTACCTTCCTGGTGTCTCCAAGGCCCAGGACTTTGACAAAACCCTTATAGTCCAAGTTGTCATTCTATGTACCCTCAAAGAGAATATGGTCATGGATCAAAATCACATGAAGTAACAAGTTGATTAGGGTTGTTCAAAATGCCATTTTTCTTAAGGGGATCAAGTGTTTCTTCATCTCCAACCTTATAAGAAAATATCTCTTAAAGTAGATCACTGCCAGAAACTTGCTCCAAAGTTATATGGCCTTTATACAATCCTCAATCACATGGGGCCCGTGGCTTACAAGTTACCTCTTCCTAGTCACTCTAAGCTCCATCTATTTTTTCATGTTTCCTGCTTAAAGAAAGTAATTGGAGCCAAGTGCCAGATTCAAACTAGTCTCCCTGAATTGGATAAAGAAGGATCCATTTGGTTGTAGCCTCAAGCAGTCTTGGCCCAATATGAGTGTCGTTTCTGTCAGCACACAATTCATGAAGTTTTAGTACAATGGATGGATACACAACGTGAGGGTGCCACATGATAGCCAACCACCATTCTGCAACAATTTCCACATCTCAAGCCTTGAGGACAAGGTCTTTTTTCAAGGATGTTAAAATCATTTGTAACAATACCAACCTTACTAAACTATGGATATTTAGAAAAACTTCTCTACAATTTTCGAGCATAGAAATAATTTTTTAAAGAAAACAAAGTAATTCTTTAACATTTTTCTGAAGGTTCAATAGACCAAAAATGATTTCAGTGGATAGTAACAATCATCAATGATTACTAAAAGTAAAATCAATCTTTAAGTAACAATCATCAACAAAAATGAAACCAATCTTTAAGTATTCTCGGGATTTAGTAGTCCAACATATGAGATATCATTTCTTAGGGTGTTGAATAGTCCACTTAGCACAATACTTGTTAAGGTTTTGCAAATAGGTTAGTAAGTTTTTTCCAGGAAAAAATTTGCTCAATTATATTATCATATAATTTTTTTACATCTCTAATCTCATCACTAGAGATTCCATTTACAGTATCAGTCAAAAAAAAATGGATACATGCTTATCAAAAAGAAAAAAGATATTTCTAAACAGTCCTCAACACTTGCTAATCAAACTGAACAGCTAGAATCATTTCACTAGCAAAACAACAAAAATTACAATCTCCAAAAAGCTTCAGCAAAAGCTAGAATTTTGATCACAGGAATGGATCCACACAGAGATAACTAATTAGCTCTAATCTGTCTTCTGGGTCCCTCATCTCAATTGATCCAATGATGATAGAACAAATAGCCTTCAATCTCCTCCAATGTCATCTTTGAAAGTTTGTCCGCTTCAACATTGAAATTTCTGAAAATGTGTTGATAGTTAATAGACCTAAACATCTTTGATAATTCCTTGATTCTAATTTTCCATCCTTCCAATGCTAATACCTGAAGTCTGCCTTTGTTAAGAAGCCAATCAATTATTACTTTTGAATCACCCAACACATGAATACTAGAGATAGACAGACTATTCGCAAGAAAAAGTGTTGCCCAAGCACCTAAGAGCTCTGATTTTGAATTTGAACCTTTGCCATAGTTAAGGGTCCACTTAAAAACTGAAGCATCCATTGTTTTTTATGAATCCACCAGCACCACACAAGTTGCCTTCCTTTTGAGCTTCCCCATCGAACCAGGCTAATGTAACTTCTCTTTCCTATGTATTCATAAAATCCCGAGGAAGTTTGTCTTTTAGTTTAGTGATTGTTTTGTTTATTAGAGCCTTCAATTTATAGATCATAGTAAAAAATGAAGGTTTTTGCTCTTTGAAGATAGCTTTGTTTCGTTCATGCCATATATGCCAACAAATAAGAGCAAAAATCTGTGAAGGGGCCAACTTTTCTTCATGCCAGTTTTTTATGCACTCTGATAGAGTACTCCTGTTCCATCAACACCATATATTTAAATATTTTATCATTATATCCCAGACATTTCTTGCAAAAGTACAGGAAATGAAGAGATGGGAGATATATTATGATGCCAACTTACACAGTGGGAAACGCCCAGGTCCTTCCCAACCCCTTTTTTGTAGCAAGTCTCAGGTGAGAATTTTACCTTCCAGAGTGAGCCAGATGATCACTTTGATCTTTAATGGCACGTTCCATTTCCAAATGGATCTCCTCTAGGTCTCTACCTTAGTCAAATTTTTAGTTTTAATGATGCTCAAATAAAAAAATTTAACTGTAGGGATTCCAGAATCATCACCACTAGACCACAATAAATTATCTTCCTCTTCAGCTATTAGAGCACCAGAATTAATAAGCGCAAGTCTAAAATGCTCCCATTCCTTTTCCAAACCACCGGTGAGTCCCAAATCGATGGTGCTCAGCCAATTTGAAGATGGATACTAATATTCAGTGGGAATTCTGACCTGGAATGAAGGATTACCCATATAAAGGAATGAAGAATTACCCATCCCCAATATCCGTTCCTTACCCAACGCAATCTATTTACCATTACCTGGAATCCAATACAATCCATGAGTGATGAGATGGATAACTTTAACCAAGCCACTTCAAATTATAGATACCCCATATAACTGAAAAGAGGAATATCTGACCCAGGTTATCACTTATTTATTATGGATATACTTATCACAAATGACTCTATGCCAAATACCTTCCCCATTAAGTACTCTCCAAAGAGTATTTGCGGCCAAAGACTTACTGAAATCAAAAATATTTTGAATGCCCCAACCTCCAAAGGATTTTGGAAGCGCGATCTTCTCCCATTTGCACAAATGTATCTGATGGGACTCATTATTACTTTTCCAGAGAAAGTTATACATTAATTTTCTCAAAGTATTTAGAATAGAACAAGGGACCACCACAAGTGATAACCAATAAATTGGTTGACTCTCCAAAACAACTTTCAAAAGAGTAAATCGACCTCTGATGGACAACCACCTGTAGCACCAATTACTTATCCTTTTTTCCACCTTTTTAGTTAACCAACCCCAATCTTCAAAGCGCTGGAATCCTGACTTAATAAATAAGCCTAGATAATTAAAACCCTGATCCAGCTCCAAAAAATTGTATGGGAATATCGCCTTAAAAGGTAATAGCTCTAGGTCTGATAATCCAGCTTGATGAAAGGTAGATTTTGATTCATTGATAGATAAACCCGAGGACAAACAAAAACATTTCAAAACCTTATTGATTTCCCACCATTCCTACATATTAGCATTAGTCATAATGACCACATCATAAACAAATAGAATATGCAAAATCTTTATGGTCCTTAACACTTTTATACCAGACAATTTACCTTCATTTTGACTGTCTTTCAGTAGAAGACTCAAACCTTCCATAACTAAGATAAATAAGAGAGGTGATAAAGGGCATCATTGCCTTATACCTTGACTGCTTTTAAAGAAGTCAGTTGCCTCACCATTAATCAAAACTGAAAATGTAGTAGAAACTGTTGATACTGAGAGGGGGGTGAATCAATATCAAGTACAATTTAAAACCTTTTT
>JASDQU010338371.1:0-12541 GCA_032191745.1 Picea mariana
TTCCAGATCAGTCACCTTAAAGGGAAATAAATGAGTAATAGAGTTCTTTTCCTACTTAGATATTCCCCATAAGGTCATCATATATTTTTCCATATTAATGACCACTCTAGTTGTTTTACAAAATAACTCCATGATACACTTGAATTTCTCAATGACCCTTCTGGTACCTTCACAAAAATCAGAATATCATCTACAAATATAGATGTGTGATATTGGATGAAACTCCAATGGGAAACCCCTTTATACTACAATTTTCTTCTACTTTTTTGAGTAGCCTAATTAAGCCTTCAACTACTAAAAGAAAGAGAAGGGGGATAGGGGAAATCCTTGTCAAAGATCCCTCCATGATATGAAGAAATGGGTTGCTACCCCATTTAATAAAATAACAAAATATACCGAGGAAACACAACTCATTATCCATACAACAAGTTGGTGACAAAAGCCTACATTTATGAGAATAAGTCTAATCTAAAGCCAACTTACCTTGTCATAGGCTTTGGATAGGTACACTTTGATCACCATCGATCTTTTATTTTTGACCTTTATTGAATGCATGCATTCCTGTGCTACCCCAACTACCTCATGAATTTGTCTTCCCTCTAAGAATCCAAATTTTTCTCCCAAGATTTGATTTGAGAGAACACTTTTCAATCTCCCGACAATGACATTTGAGATGATTTTGTATACTAAATTGCATAAAGAGATGGGTTTAAATTTCTCAAAGGTCATGAGATTATCTTCTTTAGGAATTAGTGCTAGGAAAGTTGCATTGAAGGCTCCTAGGATTTTTCCTTGAGTTATTGTAGTCTTTACCTTTCTTCATAAATCTTCCTCTATAAATTCATAAAATCCCAAGAAAAATTCCACTAGTACTCCATCAAGCCTAGGACTTTTGTCCTTTTGAAAACTTAGCAAAATTTGATATAGTTATTCTTTCCCAAATTCCTTTATCAGGGCTCGATTATCTTCCTCATTGATGAAGCTAGGTAATGATTTTGATAGCCTGATCACTTATGCTATTGTAGCATGAGTGTCTTACTTGAAAAGGGAGGAAAAATGATTTACACCTTCAAAATCCATGTCCTTGAAATTTGTAGCACAATTATCATCTCCCTTATCAACTTTCCAAATAGAATTTATTTTCTTTCTATAGTTTCCATACTAGTGAAAGAATGTTGTGTTCTCATCCCTAGCTCATAACCATAATGCCCTGCTCATAAGTCTCCATTCTCTTTATTTTCCCAAAAGAATGATCCTACTCTTATCTACGAATGAATTTACTTTGATTTTTTGTTCCTCACTCAAATACCCAAATCCCTCACTATTATAGAGTACCTCCAAGGCTTCTACTTTTATGAGAACCCTATCATCTTTAATCCTTTTGTCCCTTTCCCAATTAGCAATGACCTGTTTTTACCTCTTTTAAGTTTTGGTGAAATTAAATTTGTGCGGATTATGATAGATTACCATTATAAGGTTTCCAAATAGCTTTGATTTTTCCTACAAAAATCCTCCACCTTAGCTACCATAGATTTAGTTTGAAGTTTCTAGTAGGTTTATCTATTGCAGGGGCCACTTATAACACAACATGATTATGATTAGAGTCCCCCCCAATGGTAACCAATTGTTTGATCCTTACGACTTCATCTAAGAAGGCATCAAAGATGAAAACCCTATCAAGCCTCTTAGCAAATAAGGATTCCTTGACTCTCTTATTACTCCAAGTGGGAGGAAATTTAGAAGTTTCAATATCCAAAAGAGTAGTTTCTTCCAATTTTCTAATGAAATAACCAAGGAGAGGATCTAGTTGAGCAGTCAAGGCCCATAATTCTGAAGATCCTAAGGTGAATTTCAAGTCTCCCCCTATCACGATAAATCCATTTTGAAAAATATATTAAGTATTCTACCCTGTCCATGTAAGGACCATAAACATCCAACACTATGATATCTTTCCCCATATCCAGAGAGAAGAATGAAGTTCCTAGTGTTGTTGAAAAATCCCAAGAATTAGTGAGGGTGAAGGAAAATTCATTCAATCCAGTCACATTCCCACTCAACCTTCCAATGACATCTATAAAACATAAGTCCTAGTTACTTAATAGTTTAGATAGTTTATGAGTGATTCTCTCCCCATCTAACATTATCTCTTGCAACTGGATAATAGAAGGTTTGATAATATCAACTAATCTCTTTATGAACTACTTCTTTGAGGGGTTGGCTAACCCTCTACAATTGAGGGTCATAAAATTAAGTTGGAACCTTTGACTAGAGCATTTTCTCTAAGAGCCCTAATTAAGGATAATTGTTTTCCACACCTGACTTTAGAGGATTCTTGTTTTTGGGCCATTGACATGATATATTTCCTCTCCATTTGATTGGATTTGGGTACTTTTTCTTCAAAAAAACCTAATCCCTCCACCACCTTTCTAGGAAAGTCGAGAGTGACTTTGCTTCTAGGTCTTAAATTGTACTTAAGTGGTTCTAAGAGATTGGAGTCCCGAGTACCCTTTCCATCTAGAGTATAATCCATAAAAGGGTTTGTAGGGGTATTGTCTGGTGCTTGTCCAACACTCAAACCCTCTACTATTCTAGGTGTAGGTATGAAGGATGGTGGGTTGGGATTTTTTATACTAGACAAAATTGGTAGAAAACATACCAAGGGATTCTGGTTCTTTGGACCCAACCTCATTTCCCCATGTCCCCAAAACAATTTTTTTCAAAGAAAAACTTGTATTCAAAGAGTGAGACTGATATGTATTACCCAAAATTGCTTTGTTCTCCTTGTTGTCATTGATCATGTCCAGGTTACGTTTTTTGACCTATCCAATGCTTGAGTTCTGAAAATCTACTACCATAGGTCCTATTCAAAGACCATTTGAATTCACTTGAATGCCTACATCCTCTTTCTTGCTTGTAATATGGATTGCTTCTAGTTCCAAAGTCTCTAGGCCTCTTGGGTGCTTCCTTGGAGCCTAATTATTCCACATACTCATGTAATTTCATTCTACAACCAAGTGACCATAACAGTGGCAACACACACACTTGGATGGAATCCCCTCATAGTATAGATTGAACAAAAGAGGTTGAATCCCATTATGATATCCATCATTTTTGCTAAACCTTTGATCACTTCTAACCCTACCAAGATTCGTGCCATGCCATAATACCCATACTCTAAGAAAGATAAATTTGCTTCGTAAAAGGTATTTAAGGTGTTACAATTTTTTTCAAACACCTCTTTGGACCACAAAATCAATGGAATCCCTAGGATATGAACCCATACTGGGAGAATGTCCACACTAGCTGACTTGGAATCGAATCGAACATGCCATTTCTTCAAGAACATGGATTGAGATTCCCAATTCTAGTGCTAATGCAATATAATTTAATCTTTGGTCATCCTAAAAACCTAAACCAACCATCCTTTTATTGGAATCATGGTGCGTGGAGAGGCCCCCACCACTGGTTCAAAATTTTTCTTGGTCCAGTTCTTCAATTCCTCCTAAATCATTCTCTTCTTTGGAAAATGTCCTACTAGCGCATGGTCTACCATATCCATAATGTCGTTAAGTTTTGTTTCACCACCTATGTTTAGGATAATGGCCTCCACTATCTTCTTGATACATTTACATGTCTTTATATTTATAGAGGCCTCCTAAAACTGATCTCCTACAACCTCAGAATCTGAGGATGGTTTGCTGTTCAAAAGATTCAAATCCAACATATTTCCAACAAAACCAAAACCAAAAAAACTATCCAACTGACAAATATCACAATCACAAAGTAAATTAAACCCATTACATACATGATTCCACGTGGTTATTGGTTCATACCTTGAGTGTGATAAATCACTATCATTGTCTAACCAAGCGTTCAAGGTTAATTGAATTGTAGGATCTAGGTGATTATTTCTTGCATGAGGCGAACAACATTTGTATTTATGGTCCTTGGTTTGATCGTTGAAAGGACACGTCACCCCTTCATCTATTTGTCCAAATATCTTGACACCATATTCACCTAGTTCCTATGACAACTCGCTTAGAATCTCCATGGTGGCCTCCTTTAGTGGTCTAGATCCTAGATGGCGAAGCTTTTTGGTATCCCCTACACCATCCCATATACCTAAGCCAAGGATGGACTAGACACTTTGACCCTCTAAAGGATCATAAAAAAGGTCCACAATTTCCTCCTTATATGCCATCTTGCCTTCCATATAGCCTTTTCCAACCACCAACGAAGAAAATTCCACTATGGCTACTCCTATAGAACCCTCGCCATATGAAACATAAAACTTAGCTCCCACATTCCCCAATAGTTATTGTTTCTCCTTACTATTATCACTGTGTTTCATATATGCTTGAATAATGCTTGACACCACTATTGTATGTAAATGATATTTGGAGAAAAATGAAATTATTGGTGTTGCCCCATCAATAAATATGCATGAGCTTGTGTGGATATGCTACCTTGTTATATCACGCACCATAATACCAATAAGAATTTATAGGGCACCAAAAATTGAAGATCGGGTGTACACGTTGGCAAAAAAGAGGTGACATGATTTGTGGTGTGAAAGGCCATGTTGGAATTTATATAGGAAATATGTGCTAAAAATTCAATAAAAAACCATGGGATGTGCTATAGTAGGTTGTTGTATAAACCATTTAAGAGTTGTTGATGAAAATGATCCAAAGCTGGGGTCTTGTGTGAACAATGGTAGCCTTGAGGATGGATGGATCTATCCAAGATGAAGAAACCTATGAGGTTGTGTTGTGCACAAGGCTTGAGGTTGATAGAAGAGAGGGGTGGATCAACATCTTATGGCTAGCAGTAATAATTAGCTGTTGAGCTAAGAGCTAAAAATTTGATAAAAAAATTCTAGACGGATGCCCTACGACATGTGGCGGGGTCTGGAATCATTGGCACACCGAAAATAAAAAGAAAGAAGTTGCCATGGTACATGGAATTTCTAGGTAAAACATTGATCTAAAGCTTAGAATGAAGAGAGTGTAAAAGACTAGTGCCACAGTGTGCCTAGCATTGGATGAGTACTAAATAATAGAATAGTGAGAATAGATATGTATTCTTATGAGTCCTGATGTAGCTACTACAAAACCCTAGTCAATAGATCAGGGTAAAAATGTTAGTGGCTAGGTGGGACTACAACTTTGTAGAAAGATGTTGGTAGCAAAAGTTGTGAATCCATAGAGAGAGACTTCAAAGTGAGGGGACTCTTAGATCCTAATATTTCCTCCATGAATTCAATGATTCTTTGAAGATGTGTTTTCATCTTGAAGAGGAACATGCTCACATGAAGATGTGTTTTTTCTCTTTATTTCAGGGATTTTCCACACACACACACACACACACATACACATATACATGTCAATTGGGTCTAGTATGAGTGGTTGTGGAATGGAGTATTATCCTCCTCACCTAGGTTCTATTACCATAAGTGACATGTTGAACTCATAATGACTATATTGTTGTAATGGTTTCGAGACCTGAAGAATCTAGGGTTTACCCAGGTATAATGCTTTAAATGAGGGGAAGTACTTGCGAGTTTTCTCCATGCGTTGTTACTTGGAAAAACCATACATACATAAATACATACATACATGTATGTATGTTTTCTTCAGGTAACAACGCATGGAGAAAACCCACAAGTACTTCCCTTTTGCTATGGTTTTGTTTGCAACAATGACAATTTTTTAGGTCATGGTATCAAAAGTGTTACAATTTTAAGCCTAGAAAAAATGTGCTGCTTGTAACACCACATTTTGATTTAGAGGTTGATTTTGTGGTTTTGGTTCACAAAGATACCTATTATCAGGGCCATAGTTTTAAACAAGTTGTAATGTGAACCCTGAAGAATATGGGGTGCTACTGCTAGCACCACTTTTTGTTTCATGGGTCAATTTTAAGGTTTTTGTTCAAAATGGTGCCGATTGTTGAGACCATGATTTCAACCAAGTTGTAATTTTAGCCCCGAAAAAAGGGGTAATTCTAGGAGCACCACTTTTGATTTCGGGAGTCAATTTTAAGGTTTTTGTTTGCGATGAGTTTATATTTTAATTTCAAAATTTTAATTAATTTTTTTCCTATAGCTTAAATATTATTCAAAAAAACATTCCTTTTTTTGATTAATTTTTTTCCTATAATTATAAAATTAATTTATTTTTTTAAAATTTGTTTATTTATAATTATAATTATTTATAATTTGTTTTTTTTGGTAATTTTTTCCTAATGTTTTTCATTTTATTTTTTCAAAAACACATATTTTTTCTCTTTCTTTATGGGCTTTTCCATCTATTATTATTATTATTATTATTATTATTCATTTTTTAAGATTTTGTGTGTAAGTGTGTCGATTTCTTTGCCATGGTTTAGAACTTTGCAATTTAAAGCCTGGAAACAAAAAACAAATGTGTTTTCAATTCTAATATTTAATTTGTGTTTTCGGTTCACAACGATACCAATTGTAAAATACATAGTTTCAAACAAGTTGTAATGTTAGCCTTGAAAAAAAGGGGGTGCTATTGCTATAACCACTTTTCATTTTGGGGGTCGATTTTAAGTTTTTTGTTTGAAACAATAATAGTTGTCTAGATCACGATTTCAATCAAATTGTAATTTTAACTTCAAAAAAAAAATAATTGATATTAGGAACATCACTTTTTGTTTTCAAAAGTCGATTTTAAGATTTTTATTTACAACTTTACTAAAATTTAATACCATGATGAAAAAATGTAACCTAATCCCAAAATATGGATATTTAAAACCAGAATTCTTGTTTTTAAAGTCACAAGTCGTGTCAAATCGATCACTGCATTATAATTGAATCACTGAAAGGTGCCATTAATTCTTTCTATTCCCTTAAGGTACTAGTTATTTCATTAGACTCTGCAGGGTATTTCATTAGATAAAATTTAACGTTTATCTTATATAATCTTGGTCAGATTTATATGTTGTAAAGGAATTTGCAGATTTAGATCTGAAAGGAGCATTGAGCAAAGTCTTAGTCTAAACGTTATATGTTTTGGATTTTTTCGATTGATATTTTTCGAGGATATTTGTTCGAAATCCAGCAATATTAACAACAATGAATACAATTTGACCTGAAAGCTGTTCGCAAAATCATCCAATTTTATGCATTTTGGTAGTTAATTCATGGGACTTCATTCGCCGATGTGGGATCAGATGGTGGATTCTGGAATTTGATTATGAGATGGACAATTTGAGGGTGTATTGGAATTGGAATCAAACTACGCTGTAGCAGCTACATTGCATTCAACGAATTGTCAAAGCTTTGGAACATGATTGATGGAATGTATCGTGCCATTGTGCCACTTTGGAGACCTGCTGCCTCTAGTGCCCGAGGCCATTGAGAGGTCACCGATGGTAGAATCGATAATTGGCTGCTGTATTATGCTGGCTTGATTTGGCCAAATCCGTTGCAGAAAGTATATAGGTTAAATTATCATGGCTGTTACTTCAGAATTTTTTTAAAAACTTGTCTAATTTGTCTAAGTTATTTGTTGCTACTCGAACTTCAAGAGGCAATTTCACTATTCCTGCCTCATTTCACCCTGCCATTAAATCTGAGATGTGCTTGCTTAGTCTTGTATACGATTTGAACACCTGTCAATGCAGTTAGGGTTTATATAAATATTCTATTGGATTTGAGTGCTTGTCAACAGAGTCTTTATGATTAGTAGTGCTTTTAGAGGATTCAAATTTAGCAACTGTACTACCCACTCCATTTCATAATTTTAGTATGAACATGTGGGGGGTTGGAGCTAGATCATTTCATTTACATAGGCTGTTTTAATGTTTAGTGTCCTTAAAATACGAAGTATGTTTTGTGAATTGGGCTAATGGTTTACTTGTGAGTTCAAGTGAGTATTAATCTATCTATTATAGTTTCATTCTTGTCCCTATTATTGTGT
Source organism: Picea mariana (assembly GCA_032191745.1). Taxonomy (NCBI): domain Eukaryota; kingdom Viridiplantae; phylum Streptophyta; class Pinopsida; order Pinales; family Pinaceae; genus Picea; species Picea mariana. Next base: position 7,950 of record JASDQU010338371.1, read on the forward strand.
CATTCTTGTCCCATTTATATGGGATGAGTTTTGACATGCATAAATTAGGTGGTTTTGGTGAAATAGATATTCTTTAGATATGTCACCTAAACTAGTGCAAGTTTTAAGTGGTGTAGGCTGCAATCTTTGGGGCATGTTTCATGAATCACTACCTAGAAAAACAAATAAAAGGAAATCCTATCTTGTAAGACCATTTTCTTGAGTCATGATACACTTTTAGGGATAACATAAGTGCCAATGTCATGACCATATGTACCAAACAATAGGAACCTCTACTCCTATCACTAAGAGTAGCTTATGTGTTTTTGTTTGTTCACACTATGGCTCAATCGATCATTTGCAAACACCTGGTCAAATAGATTCCTGGTTTTGATTTAAATGGACCATCTAAATTTTTTTAGGATGCATAATTATGGTGTTATTGGAGGTTTGCCTCAAAGACACTGAGATTTCGTTCGGACAATAACTCTAGGGTTACCACTATTTTTTTACAATTACATGACATTTTCAAGGTTGGTTCTCAAATTTCAAATTATGTGCATGATTTGTGGCTACTGCGTGCATTATGAGTAGGGAATATTTTCCTTGCCAACTTCAGTGTGACCTCTTATATTGAGTCAACTATCATTATATAGACCACAAGGTTTGGAGGATCGAATATTGATCCAATACAATGGGAAGAAAAAAAATGTAAAGATGAATTAACATTTCTTACACAAGTACAATTAGTCACAAAACTGCTAAATTAATTGCCTTGAGCTTATCTCCTTTAGGTGAGTGAACATGTAAAATTGGCGATGCTAATTTACTTAATGGAAGAACTCTATCTAGGTTTCAAAATTTTTACAAAATAAAAAAGTTTCACTGGTCACTTTTTATGTGGGAGTGATTAAAAATGATTATAATTGAACTTTCTAATATGAAGTGAAATCTCATGTTTGGATCCAAGTAAAAAAGTTGTGCAAGCCATTGGAGGAGGATGCTTGGAGGAGGATGCTTTTAAGCATCTATTACATCATTATGATGGAAATTCAAGTAATTTTTGTCTCCAACATCTTTGATTTTTTTTTAATGTTATAGTCATATGTTGGATTTAAATGAGCATATGGTTTTCTAAATATTGTTGAACTTATTGTTTGCACATTCATGTTGTAGACTTCAGTCTTAATGGACTTATGCACATATAATAACATGTGAAGAATAGATGGTGGAACAAGATTATTAGAGTGTAAATGTATTTAACCTAATGCTTGTCTTGATAAAATTTGTGGTATTTGTTTGATGTGAGACAAATTAAGGTTGTGTTGTTTCTTTAGTGAAGGGTCAATGATCTGTAAACTATCGTCGATATTCCACTGGAATAGTTCGTCATAACAGATATGATAAATAAAACCAAAATCTACCTATGAAGGTTAACTTCCTTTAGATTTCCAGAATATTTAGTTTTTGATTTTATGCTTATGCACGAAATAGATAAATTGTGGAAAATAGAGAACAACAAAATACAATCACACACCATCCACAAAATGACACAAATATTTTCTCTGGGAAACCCTTATGCCGAACAAAAAGGTGATGCTGCTCTTCTCTCTTTTCTCTGGTATGGAAATAATGCATGTACAAATGATAAGGTCGTCTCTATGGAGTTACCGGAGACCCGTGGCATGTTAGGCTGCTATAGGACATTAACCCCCTCTGTTATGATCTCTAATTTCCCACTCCCAGATGTTCTGATTTGCTATGGAAAAAAATACAATAATATAGAATGGAACCCCTTCTCCTCCTAGTGGCCCAATAGCCATCTAGGGGTAGGTTTTTGACTTCCTTAACCCTCAATTGTGATAGAGTTTTGGACCTTCTAGAATATTCTTGAAATTATTCACGTGGCTAGCCCCATATGCATGAGTAATGGGGGATGACATGGCATCCTCTCGTACCATGGTGGTCAACACGATAAGTCAACTTGTGGGAGGCATAACTTTTGCATATGAACTCTGATTGATGCACGATATGCACTGTTGGAAAGGTCTCAAAGTGTAGAACACTGTCAAGGTTGTGTGCATAGGTTTTAGACACCAGAACAAAAAAAAAGAGTCGTTTAATGCCTCAAAATGGATCCAAAAGGTTCCGAACCCCAATTTTCCAAACTGGGACTCTAGTGTAGCGAGAGAGGTAGTGGGGGGGCCCAGAGGTCCATAGTGATAATAGTGGAGGCCATTCAATGTAAGGTGGACTAGGTCCACTATATTATTAAATAAGGCCCACTATGGTAGTTAGATATATTAGTATAAACATAATAAATGTAAGAGGACCTTAGTTAGATATATTAGTATAAACATAATAAATCCTCTTATTATGTCCGCTTACATTTATTATGTTTATACTAATATATCTAACTAAGGTCCTCTTACATTTATTATGTTTATACTAATATATCTAACTACCATAGTGGGCCTTATTTAATAATATAGTGGACCTAGTCCACTTTACATTGAATGGCCTTCACTATTATCACACACTACAAGGACCTTCCACTAAAATGACCCTGCAAGTTGATTCCTGCAATTTTTTCCTCTCTGAAAGCATTGAGATAGATGACAAATAATATAATGATCCAATCTGGATCATACCTTCCCATTTAGAGAGGCTTTTGGTCCCCAAAATATTTACTGAATGAGGTGAGAAAATTTTTCCTCTATCTTCTCCCTAGAGTACCACTTTGCATTGCTTGGAAGTTGTCCTTTCAACCCAATCTGCCAAGGGTCATGATGCCCTTGTCTTGTAGTTTTGGACCACTTTTGCAAAACTGTTTCCTCTCTTAACTCTGCTTGAGTGTCTGGTGCTAAGTCCTCCATGGAAGGTAGGACTTGCTCCTCCTCTTGATCCAAGATGGAAAACTCATAGAGTTTGAGATTCTCCACATTCACTATTGAGTAAATGCAGATGTATGGGGGTAGACCGAGTCTGTAGGAATTATCTCCCACCTTTTCCAATGCCTCAAAAGGACCATACCGCAGAGCCTTCATATTCTTACTAGGACCCTATAACCTTTCCTTATGCAGCTGTAACCATACTTTGTCTCCCATTCTAAATGTTCTCTCTGTTTTATGCTGGTCATGCCTAGCCTTGCACTTTTCATGTGACTTCTTTAGTGTCTCTTGTACTTGCAAATGGATCTGCCTAATCTTCTCAATGATTTTTTCTTCTTTTAATACATCTCCTGTGAGGTCCTCCCTCACTCCTCCTTGCTATCCATATACAACATCTAAGGGTGAAGGTGGAAAATACCCAAAGCATGTTTCAAAAGGTGATTTACCAGTAGAAGTGTGGACTGCTCTATTATAAGAGTGCCATATATAGATCAAATTTTCATCCCAGGTCTTCAGATGCTTCTGACTGTAACCCCTCAAAAGCTGCACCAAAGTCTCGTTGACTACTTTTGTCTACCCATATTTATGTGGATGGAATGTTATAGACCTCTTCAACTTAGTGTCCATCTTCTCCCACAATGTAGTCCAAAATGCACTGAGAAATCTGGTATCCCTATATGAGATGATGCTCCTTGGTATCCCAAAGTGCACCCAGACTTGTTCAAAGAAAAAGTCTATTTCTTCTTGTCCCTTTATGGTCTTTTTACGAAGCACATGAACGCAAATTTTGCTGAACCTATCGACTACCACAAATAAATAGTCATGTCCCTTCTGTGTGGTTGGTAAACCTCCCACAAAATCCATGGAAATGATTTCCCAAGGTTGAGTGGGCATAGGTAAGAGATGGTATAGACCTTGCTTCTTGTTACTAGGATTGTTGGTATAACAAAGTATACATCCTCTAATATACCATGCTACATCTTCTTGCATTCTAGGCCAATACACATACCTTTGTAAATTGGAAACCATCCTCCCAACACAAAAATGTCCTACAACCTTGGAGGTGTGAGTCTATCTGATAAGCTGCAATCATTCACTTTTAGGGACACAAAGCTTGTCAAGATTGTAGAGTAAACCATTCTGGAAATGATAGTCAACCTTTTCGTCACCTTCTTCTACATGAATTTGGCCCTATAGCTACTGAAACACCTCCTTGAAGTCCTCATCTTCTATGTATGCCTCTTTGTATGCATCATGGGTAAAAGGATCCATGTGCATCAGAGTTCCCAAAGCTGTAATATTAGATGTGAGTGGTCGTGAAAAAATGTATGCCAAATTATTTGTGCTACCCTTATTATACCCTATGACTAGATGAAATTGTTGTAAAAACCCCATCCACTTGTAATGCCTGGTTTGTTGTAGCTTACTTTGGGCCTACAAATACTATAGTGGCTGGTGATCTGTGTGGATGATGGTCTCCTTTCCCATCAGATAGTGCTTCCACTTTTTGACAGCTTGTACCAAGGCATATAGCTCCTTGTCGTAGGTAGGGTAGTTGAGAATCGCCCCATGAAATACTTCATAATGATAATGTAATGTCCCCCACCTCTTAGAGAGGTGATGAGGAGACTCAGTGGCCTGGGCACCCCCACTAGGTCATAGTCTCACACCGAGGGGGGAAAAGTCAAGAAGTTAAAAGTTATATTTTTAAGTTGACTTAAG
>JASDQU010338374.1:0-12529 GCA_032191745.1 Picea mariana
CTGGGGTGTAAATACTTCATGGGGTATAAACACGGCTGAAAACAAGGACCTCTGAATCAGGAAGATAATCAGGCTCCACAACCAACATATCTAGCCTTAGCATGACCATAATAGTGTTTTTGTAACACAAGACAATTATGCACAATATGGCCAACTTCATTACAATTATAACACGACCTACTTGGGAATATTTCCGCTCATCTCCATTTGACCCTGGCTGATCCCTTTTCCAAGTCAAGGGTTTAGGTTATGATATTTTCCTCTAGTTCATTATGGATGCATCTAATAATCATGAGGATGAAGCCTATGCTTGTTTGCTCTGGTCTTCAAAATATGTTGGTGGGAAACATTGAGTGAAGAGAATATTTGTTAAAATGGATGAAGCCATTCCCAAGATAGTCATTATATATCTAGATGAAAAGAGGAAATCAATTATGTTGTATGAGGAAGCTCTAATTGAAAAATTCATAGGCCTTTGTCCTAGTCCTTGAGCAATCTATGTATGGATCTCAGAGAATTGGGATATTGTCCCAGGCCATATATCGAGTTATTATTGTGGCAGAGGTTATTATTTGTTTTTATTTAGCAACAAATAAGAGAGGGACCATATTTTCATATTGGGTTTGTACTTCATTCATTCTAGGGGAATGTTCCTTACCCATTGGACGCTAGATTTTGATCCATAGATGGAAAACTTGGTTGCCCTTGTATGGGTTAGGCTGCCTCACCTCCCCATGATTTTTTGGGATGGATATTCTCTAAAATATATTGGAGACAAGTTAGGCCGCTATATTAACCAAGCTAACTCAAAAGGAAATATTTATTATGTGCCAAAATTTGTGTGGAAATGGACTTAGAAAAGGGCCTTTTGGAGGTGATTCAAACTAGTATAGAGGGATGGAGTCATTTGCAACCCTTTATTATGAGAAGAACCCCTTCAAGTGTAACTCCTACCATGAGTATGGTCACTTCACAAATGTTTCCCAAGAAACTTTTGAAACAGGCTCCCACTTACCAAAACAATAATCAATAGGAACCATTTAAACAAGTATGCAAAAGGTGAATGAAGCATCAACCCAAGGAATAATAACCTACAAAAATATCTTAGTGATGGTTGTCCAACCCATCTAACAACAAATATTAATCTCTTGATCAAGAGGAAGAGGAAGAAGATGTGAAAATTTCCAAACCTAGATGATTGGCATCCTTATGATCTCAATTAAACAAATAAATTTCTAAATTTAATTAAAGTTGAAATCAATTTTCAAAGCATCGCATCAATCATCCAATATCTGGAAATTAAATAGCAGAAGCATAAAATCAATTTCACACATACATAGGTGATTACTCCTTCAAATAAAATTTTTAATTCTTCTAAAAACTTACAAGGAAACATTCACATGATGCCAAAAAACAACAGCTACACGGTTATCAAAATCACCATGAACTAAGAGGAATGACCTGTCTAAGAATTACAACTTGCTATACGACTTGGTTGTATGGATTGTACAACTTGTAAAAACACATGCATAACATGTTCGTATGACTTTATTGATATGTACTTTCATGTATGTATGAATTTACAGAACTATATGGATCCCTATATGGCATGTACCCATTGCCTGAATCCCTTCTCTCTCTCTCTCTCTCTCTCTCTCTCTCTCTCTCTCTGCTCAATTGGTTGTGTGTTTATGAACTCTCTATCTTGAATTTTCTTTATACTTTTATTTGATACTAAAACCCTAATCTATTTTGAAGATTACTCCTAGTCTAAGTCATGCATGCATGGAATACACTTTTTAGACTCAACTGTTAAATATAATACTATTCATTTTTTTACTAAAGCGAATTACAAAATAGAATTACTTTTCAAAAATATTTCAAACTACTTCTTACACACTCACACTAAACCTATGTGGAAGTTCCTATCCAAGATATCATTATCACCACTCCCTCTCAACAAGGAATGAATTTTGCACCAATCCAAGTCTGTCTTTGGATGCCTCAAACTTCCCTTTTGCTAAGGGCTTAGTGAGAATATCAGCTACTTGTTGATTTGTGATAATATACTAGAGCTTCACTACTCCCTTCTAGACCATGTCTTGTATGAAGTGATATATAATATCCATATGTTTGGACCTGTCATGAAACACTCGATTCTCATGGAGTATGACACAACTCTCACTATTACAATAAATGAGTGTGGGATACAAATCCTAATCAAACAAACTTGCAAGTAACTTGTGAAGTCAAATGGCCTCACAATTAGTAGTATTGGATGCCATGTACTCTACCTTTGTTTAGCTAAGTACTACAAAAGTATTATTCTCGTTGAACCAGGATATCATCATTGATCCCAAGATAAAGAAATACCCTAAGTGCTCTTTCTCTTTGCTACATTTCCTACCAAATATGAGTTTGAATACCCCCTACAAATCCACTTCACCATATCTAAGATATATTAGACCATACTCCACTATTCCCCTCAAATACTTAACAATTGTTTTGCTATTATCCAATGCTCTTACATTGGCCACACCAAGAACTAAATAAATGTGTTCAATAAAAAACATATATATATATATCCTAGTGTTGACTGGATACATCAAATAACCTATCCATTGCCTCTATAAGGTGGGATCCACCAACTCTTAATATAAAATTTTCACCTTCTTCATATTAGTGATGGGTGGGGCCATAGGTGTGTAGTCCTTCATCTGAAATATCATTAGGATCTCAACAACATACTTACCATGCCTAAAGAAAATATCCCCTAGTCTCTACCAAATCTCCAAACCCAACAAGTAATGCATCATGTCATTTTCCTTCATATTGAGCTCAACTTCCATCTCTCCTTTGCACCTTACAATGAGATTCTTTGCATCTATTAGAAACAAGTCATCTACATACATCACCAAAATGAGTAGATGAATCTCAAAAAATATGAAATATAAGTTATAATATACATTTCTTTGGTCAAGACCATACAGTGTAGATATCCATCGATCCCTAAAGACCATGTTCTCAAAGCCTACTTGAGTCCATATAGGTCTTTCTTAAGCTTGTACAAATCAGACTCATTCCCACTTACCTCAAATCCCTGAGGTTGTTCTATGTACACTTCTTCCTCAATGATATCATTAAAGAAAGTTTTCTTCACATCCATTTAATTTATCCTCCATCCCATAAATGAAAACAAGGGAATAACTTCTCTAATGGAAGTGTACCTAGAGACTCGAGAAAATTTATCCTCGTAGTTCACTCCCTCCCTTTGGGAGAACCCTCTCGCAAAAAACCTTACTTTGAAATTCTCAATGTTGTCATCTAAAGTATGCTTGATCTTGTAGATCCACCTAAAAATCACAACTATCTTCCTCTCTGGTCTTGGTACTATGTCCCAAACATCATTCTTCATGATGGAGGTGTACTCCTCCACCATTGCATTCCGCCATACTTGTTCATTTACTACCTCGTAAAATTTGGAAGGCTTGAAATATAGAATGTTTCTCATCAATTCCATGTAGTATGGAAACTTCTTCAGAGGTATACTCTCTCTAAATGTGCTCCTAGAATTCTCAACATGCTCCTAACCATCCATCAATGTTTGAACTATCAAGGTCTATTTATAGAAGTGGGAGGGGCTCTTGTCCCACCCTATTCACCTGAAGGCTACTATACTACCCTAGAAATCGCTGGTGACCCCAAATCAACCTTCATAGATTCTTGTTCTTCATCCTCTATCAATGGAATAGGTTCATAGGAATTCTTGGATGCAAATTCTTCCTCAAACTTTACATCCCAGCTCACTATTATTTTCCTATGCTCTGGAATAAATACCATGTAAGTCTTTGAAGTATCATTGTAACCCACAAATAAACCCATCTTGATCAAGGGCTCAAGATTTTTCCTCTTCTCTATCAATACATGGATATAAACTAGACAACCAGATATGAGAAAATAACTCACCTGTGGCTTCACACCAGTGAAATCCTCCTCTAGTGTATTTTCCTCCAAGATCCCATGAGGAAATCAATTCTATATGTAGACTGATGTGTTGCATTCCTCTACCTAAAAAAACATCGGCGAGTCCTAATCATGTATCATGGCCTTAATAGCCCCTATGATGGATCAATTCTTCTAATATTCAACCACATTACTTTGTGGTTTGTACAGAACAATTAGCTCCCTCTTGATGCATGCCTCCTTGTAGAAACCCTCTAACTCCTTGGATGTATACTCTCCCCAATTTTCTAATCTCAAGACTTTAATATTCTTCCATGCTTGGTTTTCAACTAGATATTTGAACTTCTGAAACCTGTTAAAAATCTCATCCCCGATCTTGAAAAATTAGAGCCAATTCTTGTGAGAGAAATCATCAATAAATGAAACTTAATACATGCTTCCTATTATTGAATCTATTGACATTGGTCCATAAAAATTTGAATGTCCTAGGTCTAAAATCCCCTTAAACCTATGCTCACTTCTCAGGAAAACATCATTGACATGCTTACTAAGTGTGCACCTTTTAAATCCACCATGATACTCAATATTGAACCTTTATTACTGAGTTGTATTTGGGCTAGATTCCTTCAGTTTGATGAGGACTTATTGGTTATTGAACTCCACTACAAATCCATTATCCTCCATAACCAAAATTGAAAGCATATTCTTCCTGAGACCTAGTACAAACAATACATCATCAAAATCTAAAGAATTACCCTACTCAAGATGGGATGAAATAGTACCAACTCCTACTACTGGGTACTTGGCATCATCACCAATCTCAACTTGTACTATTGAATCTTGATTTAGACTACAAAAAAATTGTGGGGCTGATGTCATATGTCGATACACCCCATTGTCCACATACCATGCATTATTTATAATAATATTGGTAGAAAGGAAAGATACCAACAAGAAATCCTTCTCAAACTTCATAGAAAACTCATTCATCTATGTTTCTACAAAGAATGCTACTTGCTTATGTTGTTTTTTTCCTTTACCCTTATTCTTATATGGAAAATGTGATGCATAATGATTGTTCTTATGAAAAATGAAGCAATTGATTTTACTCAAGTCCTTCTTTCCTAGTTGTGAGGTTGAATCCTCACTCTTTTCCTTACCCTTGTTGGGTCCTTTACCTCTACCCTTATTTGACTAACCAAAGATTGCTACGTTCTCATCACCACCATTATTTATATACTTTGAATCCATTAAAGACTCCTCCTAGAAACAATCATCCCAAATCCTCTCAGAGTTAGGAATGTTCTCTCAAGCACACATACCTTTGAAAAATGGTTCCCATGAAGTTGGGAATCCATTTAGTGACATTTTCAGTAGCTATGCATCTAGAACCTTCTCCCCAATTGTTTCAAGTTGATCATATACTTGTCTGACCTTCATAATATAGTTGGTGATTGTGTATGATCTGGTCATCTCTATAGATTTGATTTTGTTCCTCAAGATCATCTCCCTATTTATGTTATCACTCTTGTAGAGATTAACCAGGACATCAAACATCTCCTTAATTGTCTTATTCTTGAATATATGAGGGATCATATGATCCTTTATGGCATCCAGGATCATCCACTTGGCCTTCACTTCCCTCTTGATGTGAGTTTCCAACTACTGTATATCTATAGGTGGAGTCACAATGTACTTCAAACTATCCTATAGATCATTCTCTTCTAGTAAGAGTGTAACCCTCCCCTTATGTGATAAGAAATTTGAGGAAACATCCCATCTATTCTCAAACCTAAGGCTAGTTGATGCCATCTTTGATATCTATAGCACAAACTCCCAAATATGAAAATTAGTGTTGAAACACTTTAATTGTCAGTACTTCTTCCCTGCAATAGATTTACTACTGCAAATACATGAGAATCCCAATTAAAGAAATGACTCTAATACCATGTGAAAATTCCAAGCCTAGATGACTGCCATCCTCATGATCTCAATTAAACAAGCAAATTATTGAATTTAATTAATGCTAAAATTAAATTTCAAAGCATAGAATCAATCATATAATAGCCAAAAATTAAATAGCAAAAACATAAAATCAATTTCATGCATACATAGGTAATTACTCCTTCAAATTTTCTTTTCATTCCTTTGAAGTACGACCTACCAAAAAATAGTAGCTACATGGTTACTGAAATTACCATGAAGTGAGAAAAATGGCCTACCTAAGAATTGTGACTTGTTATACGAGTTGTACGAATGCATTATGACCCATTATACAGACTATACGAATGCATGTATGACCCATCCATATGGTTGTACAGACACATACTATTCTATCTGTGTGGATGTACGAACTTCTATATGAATCTACAGAAACATTTTGTATGGCTATACAGATCCTTGTATGATCTCTATACACTGCCCAAATTCACTTTGACTCTCTCTCTCTCTCTCTCTCTCTCTCTCTCTCTCTCTCTCTCTTATAGCAAGATTAGCCTCACCTTATGAAAATTTTCTCAGAAGGCCTTGTTCCATTTCCCTATGCATACTTGAAGTCCCTTTTTGTAAATCCCAAAGCTAAAAATAATATTTTTCCACATATATGCGCCCTACCTATTGTACAACATATGTATACGCAGGTTGCACCACTACAACCTGCGTACATCGGGATGTGTGCCCAAAAGTAAAAAATTGTGTCGGGTTTCCATGTCACATCATGAGATCCATGATCCTTGGCCTTCCATATAATGGAAACGTTCCAATGCAACCCTTCAGTTCCACTTGAAGGCTATAAATGGGCCAAATCCGAGCTATGGAAGAGAGGAGAAGAATTCAACTTTGAGAGAAAAGTTAATATGGAGAAATTATTCACTTCATATTGAGTCTTCATCCCTTTGTCATTTTAAGTCTGAACACATTGTTCAACCCCCAAGATCTTTCCTACTTGATTGAGAACCTCATTGTCTCTCTTATATGAGCTTGTCTTTGGTGGAGGATTGAAGTGGTGGAGGACCAACTGGAAGGAACTTAGTTTCTCACTTCCGAACCGTGTCGACACAGAAGTTTGTAATTTATTCACTTTTTTTTATTACATTTTAATAGAAATACTCTTTTCTCGTCCAATTAATATCTTGCAAATATTTGAATTGTTATTCCATGGGCGTATTTGTTATGAATGTTGATGGATTATGATATCGAATGTGCTAACATTATATATTATCACCACATTCTTTTGTTTCTTGGTTGTTGAGGACAAGTTGCAGGTGTATTTCTTTGATTCAAGTGCTCAACGATGGATTTCATCGAACATCTAGACAAGGTAGGACTTTTATCTTGTCTTGCTAGAATATTTGTTTATATAGCATACCTGAGATTAGAGTTGATTTATGCAGTCATTTACGTATGTTGTGGTTTACCCCTAGCCATAGAGAGATTTTCCTCGTAATAGAATTGACGACCATATTGGGGCTAGAATCTTCTTTCTGGGGGTTTGGAGTGTTTTTCTGCTTTGATTGCTCTTGTTTATATTGAGTTTCTTATCATGTTATTGCTTGGTATCCTTTGTTCATTCTGGGTCTGAGTTTCTTAGCTTTGCCCTTAGTCTGGATGAGTTTTAACACATATACATGGGTTTTTTCCTGACAGCCGTGTATAGGCACGAGTTGTCCTCCTGCAAGAGGCGTATATATGTGCATTTCTCCTGAATAGTCGCGTACATCACCCTTTATTGCTTAGTAACTGGGTCTGATGATTGTTGGGTAGGTTTTGATCATTGTTGAGTCCTCTTAGGTCTTTGTTATGACTGTTAAGTGTATGTGGAATGACATGAAACCTTTGTTTGGTTGAATTTTTGTGCCAAGAGTTTCTCATCATCTTTTTCATTTGATTGTCCTTGCATCTTGGGTTGGGCGTTTACTCCTTGATATACTACTTGGTTTGTCTATGTTTACATACAATAGAGTCTTTATATCAAGTTGTTGTTCAGTCCTTGCATTTTCATTCCTTTATATTGAAAATAAAAAACATATTAAGCATTTTGCATTGATGTTATTTGATTTTTAGGTCTTTATCATTGATCTTAGCACATGTAAAGAAAGATTGCATCTTATTTAGAATTGCAAAACTGAATTGAAAATTGCATTTTCAAAAGCATATCATTTATTGGGAATTGAAGTTAGGACTTTGCATTGTATTCATATTCATTTATTTTACTTATTGAGTCATAACATCATTAGTTTCATAACCACACCTTTTTGAGTAAGCAAGGCCACTAAAAGTAACGCTATAATTTAAAATTGATTAGTAACGATTTTATTTTTCTAGGGTGCACAAAATAGCTTAGGATTTAGAGCCTTGGAATAGTATTTCGTGAGTAAACTTCTCCAAGGCTATTAAATCAACATATTTGTCTGACTAAGGGAGTGGATAAATCCATTGTATAATCGGTAATATCAAGAGGCTCCGCTTCCACCGGAGTTAAGAACAAGGTCGTGTGAGGTTGGTTGAAGGGATATCCCCTGATACCTTCTTAGCATTAGATATATTTCTGGGGATCTATTCGTATATGGGGATCTTTCTAGTACCCTTACCTCTGTGAGAGGTGGTGCTTTCAAGGTTTCGGGCTTTGTTACCCTACCCATACGGTGGACCTGACTTATGACTTTTCTCCTATGCATAGGTTATATCATGGTTGCTTAGTTGCTTGACATAGGTACCACATAGGTTACTTGCAGGGGTTATTCCACAGGTACCCTGGGTCATATAAGTGTTGGACAACACACAAACTTTATGGAGGATTACCTCTCTGGGGGGATCTAACCGACTGGTTATTAAGCCCATGAGGGGCCTTATAACTATTTATGATACCTCTAATTTTTATCAGGGAGTCGCAGGCCCCTCTTGGGCGAGGCATACCTACTTTATGGAGGGAGGCCCCTTTCAGCCACTTTAACCTGTTTGTGTGCATATTGGCCTTTTGTTTATTTTATTTTGGTGTGCTCTTTGATTATTAGTTGACCTTAGGATTTTTTTATTGCACCATGAGTGTTTATCATGTATAGTGGAGTCCCTTTGGATCCCTCATTTAATGCTACACCCCCCATGAAATTCACTCATTTCATGGGGATGAAATCGTCTGTGTCTCTAATGCCTTGAGTCTCTAATCATTTTTCTCATGGTATGTCAGACATGTCTTCGCACTTGCCATCCTCTATCTCATCTCCTTATGTGAATCCAAGTCTTGGGTTTGGGGGCATGATGCCTCCTTATTCTCCCTTTTTATTTGGTAGGAATCATATCCCTCAAACAACTCTTATGGTAGGAGGTTGGAATCTTCCTTCCTACGAATCCACTTTTCCAGAAGAAAATTCTCAAATGGGAAGTCATTCTACTTATCACACTCTGTCCACCTATCCTTCTTCCACTATATTGATTCCTACGAATGCTTTTCCCATGGTAGACCTATGTCTATCCTCTGGTGTTCCATCCTAATGGATTCATTGTTATAGTATGGAAAACTCCCTTCATGAAGTTCCTTCGTCTGGGGGTGGCATATATCCTCACATGAGTAACCCTTGTCATGTCGTTTTCTCTTTGCAAGCCGCTTCCTCAGTGTCAATTCCCTTACACCCCTTTATGAATTAGTATGGAGGAGGATACTATCCTGTCAGACAAGGCCATGGTGTATACCAGAACCCTTCTTGGCCTGTAATTTCTCAAAACCAGTCTTTCCTAGAACCTTGGCCTCAAATGTCGCAACCAACTGCTGCCACAAGTCTAGTCACTACAAGGCATACTTGCATTATATCACCAACCTCTGTTAGTCATGTTGGAGATTTGTCAAAAACCTATGAAATCCATGTTGAAGACCAACAACCAGCCATTGCAATTCATGATGGGGGCACAAATATAGTCATTGCCATTCACACTACACATACATCACCAACCTCTACTAATCATGTTGGGGATTTGTCACCAACCTCTGCTAGTCATGTTGGAGATTTTCTACTAGCCTCTGCAAGTTATGTTGGGAGCATGTCACCATCCACTTCAAGTCATTCTAGGGGAATGCATACAATTGAATATCCTATGCATGTAAGACGTAAGCCCAAGTTCCTTTGTATGATTTGCAAAGGAGATCACCTTACTCATTTGTGCCCTACTACTCTTGTGGTACCATAAGCATGGTCCTTACCTTGGGGCGCTTCAGGTTCTAAGTCATCTTTGGTTTCCCATCCCTATTTGGTTGATAGAAGGGTCATGTCAATGCAATATTCAACTGACACCCCTCTTCATTTAGGGGTTGATGCATCCCTTGACCTTGTTGTCTCACATCCTATTCAACCGACGGTTGTGTCGATGCAATCTTCGACCAACACCACTCCTATTTTTGGGGGTGATGCATCTCTTGTTGTCTCACATCCTATTCAACCAGTGATTGAAGAAGCGGTCACGCCAATGCAATTTTCGGTCGATCCCGCTCTTCTAGTTCTATTTTTGTACCTTCTATACCATGTCCTTAGCATTTCTTGTTTTGTACCTTCTGCACTAAGGAGAATTCCACTCTATTCGATATGCTCCATCCAATTCCTAAGGTGGTTTCCTTTGATTGGAATGATCTTTTATAGCCTCGACTTCCTTCTTTTACACCCTTCCAGATAAGAGACATTCTTCAATATATTATAGATAACGTAACCTCTGCAATTATTTTATCCTCCTCGACTTGGAAAGATTTGGGTTTTCCCAAGCTTGTGTCGACTCTTCGTAAGTTGTTGACCTTTCACAGAAATCCTACATGAGAGCCTTATCCTCCCACATGCTCCTAGAAACCCCCCAACGAGTTTGATTTAAGCTCTTTTCTGGCTCATTTAAAAAGTGAAAGTATTGTCAAGTGAATTTGTCTCTTTCACACTCGTTAATTGGATTTGAAAGGTCATGAGTTTGATTCAAGCTCTTTTCTGACTCGTTCCAAAAAGTAAAAATATTGTCGAGTGAACTTGTCTCTTTCACACTCATAAATTGGATCTGAAAGGATGTCTATTTGGTGCAATTTTATCCCTTTTTCAAACCAAGTAGACTAAGATTACGAAAAATGACATTTTTTGGCATTAAGTTGTAATTACATCTCATGCCCTTTCTTGCAGTATTGAGCCTATTGTCAGTTGTCGCATTTTTGCTATAAACCTCTCACCTCAACAGTTTGCATTCTCAACCAAGCAGAGCCTTGTTTATATCCTTTGCAACTTGACAACCTATACCCAGGAGGAAACATTCCCCCGAGTGTCCATCTCCCACATGCACCTCCTTGCATTGAGAATAGGTATGTTCCACTGCTGGAACTATTTTTGCTTACTTGAGACACTCATTTCCTCCTCTGTATCATAGAATTCATTTGACTATGAAAAAACAAAAAATGACGGGAGGGAGAGGAATATTATCGTATATTGGCAGCAGTCGTGTCGCCTTTGAACAGAGCACAAAATTTTCGAGTCCACTTATCATCAACATTTTGGGTTTAGCATGACCTTAGGAAGTCAAGATCATTACAGAGAGTTTACTCCCCCTAATGGTTACTCTTCCAGTCCCTATGGAGAGTTTGATTGATGCCTCCTACATCTCAAAGTTTCATCATTGAGTCTGTGCTACCAGAGTCTTCCATATGTCTCATGCTCTTGTTCAAAGGATGTCTATCAAACCGTGTCGGCCATTCCTCAGAAATCTTGAATTTTCATGTCAGCCATACCCTCAGTGTGTCTCAGAATCACATGAAGTTGTAGTCCTATTACGCACCTTGGTCCTACTTTCCTCATTGGTAGGTAACCTTGAACCCAACAAATTGTTAGAAAAACAGGACCGTGGAGCAATAACATAAAAAAAATGCAGAAACAAAACACAGAAGATACACAATACAATACAGACACAGATTTATGTGGTTCACCCAGTGTGGGCTACGTCCACTAGATAAATTGTTAGGTCCTTCCTTTATTATTATACAACATATGAAGGGATACAACCTACAACAAACATGCTATAACTTCCTCTTCTTTCTCTCACAGTCTCCTATCTCAGAATACAATATTCACCATCCACCATAGACGCAATACATTTCCCTCATAAAAGAGGGTTTCCTTCTAGGGAAAAAAAACCCTAACATAATCTCTATTGTTAGATCTGTGACCTTATAATGAACAGTCCATATTTACAATGAATTTACAATAAACATTTACAAGGCAATTTTTCCTTCATGGGCTTCGCCCCTGAACCCCTACTGGGGGCCGACTTGCCCCCAAACCCCCCAGCCGGGGGGATAGCCCCCCCGGACCACGCAAAGGGGGTACCCCCCCTATGCACTCCCCTTCGTGGAAGAGTGTACATACTTCTGGGGTGTTAATACTTCATGGGGTATAAACACGGCTGAAAGCAAGGACCTCTGAATCAGGAAGATAATCAGGCTCCACAACCAACGATCTCCCACTTCGAGACTGATCTCAACAAATCCACCACTGCTGTATATGTTGGACTCTGAACCTTCTTGGACCTGGCAAATTTCTTATCTTCATCTTCATTC
>JASDQU010338375.1:631-12529 GCA_032191745.1 Picea mariana
TCCAGAGAACATGAGAGTGGTCTCGCAATAGAATAATTGTTTGGCTTGAAATATATCTATGGGTGCATCAAGAGACCATTTCCTTATAGTCAAAGACTTCAGGGACATAGGCTATACCAGGGACAAATCCAAACCCAATCCAAAACCCTAAAAATGAAAGGAGAGGATACATCTCTAAGGGCGAGGACCTCCATCTGAGCCGAGAGACTTAAACTCTCGAGCTGCAAAGCGACTATTGTGTTTAGTGTCGATTTCTTTTCTGAAACTCCTTCCTTTGGTCTTGTCGGGGTCGCCATCCCCAAGCTGGGAAGTGCCCCCCGTTATGATTGATTTCAATTTGGGTGCAGGAGTGGGAACAACGTCTGCATTGCCATCATCCATCATCATATCATTTTTCTTCAAATCATCTTCTTCCGGCTCGAAATCGACCGCATCAACCTCTGTGTCGGCCATCAACGCAGGCGGGCGGGCTGTCTGAGCAGGGGGGGTTGCCTTGGAATTCTTTGGCTTGAAATATATCTCTCGGTGCACCAAGGGACCATCTCCTTTTTTGCTTCTGGGCGGAGGGATATGAGTAGTGAGAATATGCCCTGGAGCATTGGAACTTCTGGTCATCATGCCCAAAGGTGTTTACTGTATCTGGACAGAATTGTTGTCGAACTGTTGCCATAAGTTAACGAGAATGTTTGTTTTCTCCAGATGATGTTTGAAATGACCATTCGAAAGGGATAATATAACCCTCCACAAATCTTGGTTTAATGTGTATCAATGGGAGATCTCCTCGAGCTTTTCGTTTATCAATGACAATCTCTATGGTTCGTGCATAATGAGTTGTTACCATTAAATCTTACTAATTGCATACTTAGAAAAAAGTGTGGAGGTAGTGGTGACGACCAAGAGCGATTAAGGATTGGAGATTTCGTGAAGCCGCCAACCAGATGACGCGTGAAAGAGATTGCATGATGCTTGAAATGAACACTCGGAAAGGATTATACAACCCTCCACAAATCTTGGTTTAATTCGTATTAATGACAGATCTCCTCCAGCCTTTCGGACATTAATGACAATCTTAACGGTTCCTGCAAGATGATCTATTAGCATTAAAGCTTAATAATTGCATATCTAGAAAGAAGTGCGAAGGTGGCGAGGATGGCGAAAAGCGATTAAGGATTGGACATTTCGTTAACCCGCCAACCCACGAAAGAGATTCCTAGAAATGGCCAAGTATGGAAAGGGGTCGGTCGAGCTTCAAAACAAGGTCACAAGTTATACTTAGGAGACATGAGGGCCTGATGGTAAAATTGCATGTCTTCGAACTTTTGACCGCAAAATGTGTAACATGGAACAGGGCATAATGACGGATTTCCACGGTCAATTTATATATCGCGGAACTTCGGGTGTTGTTTGTACGTCGAGGAACAATGGAAGCACAATGTTGAGCAAGCCTGGCCGAGAATCGGCGATGGAAATAGTGGCCAAGTATGGAATGGGGAAGCGGTTGGTCGGACTCGTGATATAAAAGCATGAGACATATTCGGAACAGGGCATATTGACAGGCTTCAAAACAAGACCACAAGTTATACTCAGGAGACGCGAGGGCCCGATGGTCAAATTGCATGTCTCTGAACTTTTGATTGCAAAATATGTAACACAGAACAAGGCATAAGGACAGACTTCGGCGGTCAATTTCTATATCGCGGAACTTCGGGTGTTGTATATAAAAGCATGAGACATTCAGAAAAAACGACTAAGTAACCAAAAAGGGAAAGTAAAGGAGAAAAAGAAAGGCGAATTTGGTTGTCAATTTGTAGATCGCGGAAGTCTGGGTGTTGTTTGCAGGCAACATAACAATGGAAACGCAATGTTGAGCCCGCCTACCCGGGAACCCTCAATCCAAAAAGTTGTTGAATATGAAACGGGGAAGCAGTCGGTCAGACTCGTGATATAAAAGCTTTAATGGAAATCTGAACACGTGAATCCATCAACCCGTGCACCAAGACATTTTCCAAAAAACGACTAAGTAACCAGAAAGGGAAAGAAGAGGGAAAAAAGAAAGGGGATGACAATTTTTGGAAGGGGGAATTGGTGTTAAGAAAGCCCCATTGATGGTCTTAACAATAACTATGAAGTGCATTAAACAAGTGACCATGCTCTTCAATCAAGGAATAGATAAAGCGAGTCATGCTTATACTTTCAAGGATGAGTTTGCATAAGAGAAGCATCGAAAAGCCACAGGAAAATCAATTTTGGGATGTTCAAGTAAAATTATTGTACTGTCAACTTAACCGTAAGTATAACAACGAGGATTTTAATTTTAATTTTATGTGGTTGATATGATAGTTCCATTGGACTTCACATAGCATATATCCATTTATTTCAAAATATTTCTGAAGATGGATTTTGGTAAGTTCATCGATCAAGTAAAAGTGCTAAAACGAGCGACATATTACATTTGCTTCAGGGAGCTTACATTAAAAGGAAAAGCAAGTCCTGTATATTCTTTAAGATCATAGAAAAACCGCTAAGATCCTGAATGTATCATTAATTTTCCAGAACGAAGCATACAACCAATAGCCAAGTAAACACCAAATGTATTGAAAGTTGAGGCAGAAGGCAATGCATGGACACAGAAGGTGCCAAGGGAGACCCCACAAGGGTCCATAGAGCAGTACAGATCGACCTATGCATCAAACAATTTGATATAAAAAAACACACATGGCATTGGTTTTCTCTTACATGTGGGATATGTTCCCATGAGAAAATAATCGGGCCCATGAGAACCTTGAACTACAGCAGGAAAGAACATGAACAAAAGCCTGCCAAACACAAGACAACACAAAACCAACGGAGATTGGGCATTGTATCCCAGCTATAACCAAATCCCCAAGTGGGCACTGTTAGCACTCCGTAAATCTGTTCGGCTGATAAACAGACGATGAAGGTAACTGTTTAAACTAACTTTGAGACACGAAACTAGCCTTTTGGATTTGGAGAGGGCTCTCTCATAAATGGCGCGGTCACCATGTAGGATATGACTTTGAAAACAATGGCTAGATTTAACACTTATGGTAAAATGGTTTCTGGTTATATTGGCGTAGAAAAATAAAACTCGGGCTATGGGATCAATCTGAGGGAGAGACGAAACAAATGACTCAGTGACTGGATTCGAGAGGAGAAGGCTAGGCGAGCAACAACCTTCAGTGTAAACCATAAAGTGTGGCGGGAGAAAAACACAAGAAGTAACTGAAGAGCGCCACTGTGGACGAATTCGGAGTTAGTTTGAGAGGAAAACGTTTTGTCTAAGTGGCACGAACAAGGGGCGTTGTACAATGAATCCACAGGTTCAAAAATTTGTTCTGAAATAGTCAGTATAAGATATGAAATAAAGGTAACACAAAACAGATAAGAAAATAAAGAGACACAATACATTTGACTATCACAACTAGAGTCTTTTCATCAAATCACATGACCTTTGCATTAAATTTCGGTCAAAAACTCAGATTACATACAATAACAGTCGTTTACTCAATTTGCCAACCAACCTTGTTTACATAAAAATGATCCCCTTATATAGAAATCTAATGTCACCCTTGGTTGTTAGGGTTGAGCTACTCTCTCCTGGAATCATGGATCCGTTTTCTTTGAAAGAGAACAATAACTTCAACGAATTCACTAAAAATAGAAAACCCGAGTTTGCCAAATCATAATCGTAACTGAAATATTCTTTGCATTCATTGATCATGATCCAAATTCGATCATATGGTTGTGATGAGCCATCATTTGCATTGTTGGACACTCTGTCATCCTTGCACAACAAGTCTGCTACACAACAGTAACCTACAGCAAAAACGCAACATAATGCGCAACAAATTCGCAAAATAGGCGTTAAATATGACATCGTATCTCACTGATAAAACCCTAATTTTAGAAATTGAGAGAGGTTTTTGTAGTTAAGACCATTATAAAGAAAAACATATATTGGTTTCTTGAAATTCGTCTCCATCTAGAGGGAATATGTGTCGCACAAACATGTCTCGGACGGGAAATCATGAAAACTGAAAAATAGGGCTCAAATATTCCTTCGAATCTCCCACTCCGTGACACATTTTGCAAATCCAAGAGAGGTTTTTATTATTTGGCTTGTCCTCGAAAAAAACCTCTTGGGGATTTTGAAAATTCCTCTCTAGTTGGTCAGAAATTGATCTTGAAGTGGACCACTAAACCAGTAATTTGCGCAGTGCGACATGTAGCCTGTGCACAGGAAAATCCACTACGCGACAGCATTCTATGCGCAACAAAATCCACTGGATGACAACATACTCTGCGCGACAGCATCCTCTGCGCGACAACATCCTCTACGCGACCACATCCTCTACGCGATAACATTCTCTGCGCGACAACATCTTCTGCACGACAACATCCTCTGCGCGGTGCGCAGTGAATTTTGTAGTGCACAATGAATTTTGCAGCGCGCAATTGCAAATGGAAATGGGAATAAATAAATGATAAGCTTCCTTTTGAAAATGGCCCTTGGAGATGTTACATGATGCCAGGCATAAAAACAACATGGGTGCTGACAGGCATGACTTTTCAAATTGTTGACAAACTTCTAAGCTTAGCCATGAAAATCATGGTGCTAACAACTGGCTCCAACGGGGATGTTATCCTCCCTGTGAGGTAGCAAAGAATAGTAGACCGGGTGCCAATCCATTAGGCTTCTCCCAAAATCAACTTTCCAACTGTAACTTGTAACCTACATCCGCTAAAAACCCAAAACTGTACATTCTCCAAACTGAAAATTGAAACTAAGTTGAAAGAAAAAACTGCAGATTGCTAAAAGAAATGCTCGTAGTATCGAGCTTATTCGCACTCTTACCTACCCTAACTGCTGAAAAATATGTCAATTAAGTGAAATCAAAGTGTCAATGCAACCATGCAATCACTTTATCCACCTTTTGCTTTCTTTGCACATGCTTGCTCCAAATCCTGTTTACTGATAAGTCATTCAAAAATTTATCTATAAATTCAAATTTCAAAAAATCAAAAACATTGAGACTGTTTGCTGCCTCCAACAAAACTGCAAATGGATCCTCCATAACACACATAAAACAACAATCATGTTTCACCCCTTCCACTGCATCCTTGTTTTCATGCAATTCAACCTGTTGATCACCACAAAGAGGATGGAAAATCTATTGAGACTGTTGGAAGTAACAATCTTTTGACTCAGAAGACAGTGCTGGCTGAAATGAAACCCATGGTGGCAAGCCATCCATATCTAACACTGATGTTGATTGACCAACATATTTATTTCCAAGCTGATAGTTGATCACAGGTTGCAAATCTGAACTGAGATACCCTTCCATGTAATCATCAACAGGGTCATTAAAAGTATGAGAAGGTTGTTGGTCTTCCTCACTGATAACAATTTTCTCATGTAAAACAATGTCACTGTGAATGCAATCAGACTTCACTGCTTCCTCTGTTATCTCATGATTTACTTTCAACAACTCAAAGGAAGAAAAACATAATGGAAGACAGTTTTCATTTGCAAGTCCATTGCTTTCTTCATATTCAACATCATGCATGTAGGATTTCCGATTTGAAACTTTATAAACATTTTGCTTCGGTAATTCGAAAGATGCAAAATACAATGGCAAAGTTCTTTCATATAATTTAAAAGTTTCTTCATTTTTTTTTCTTTGTAAATGTGATATGTAGGTTGATTTCTCTCATTACACTGCTGAAAATGAACATTTTCTGATAGAGAACATGCAGTTGGTTGTTCTAGGAAGTCAAAATCATAATCATCATCATATAAACACAAATCAACAACATCTGCAATGCCATCTAACAAGAAAAAGCTTGGTACATCAACCTGCTCTTCAACAAGCTAATTTGCAAATTCATTTTCTTGACTGTCTACAAATGAATACATAAAACAATCAACCCTGTGCTTATCATGGGATGGATTAGAAGCTAAATTAGCACCTTCTTTTTCAATAAGTGGAATATAATCCTTTTCCAAATCATCAACATTTAAAGCTTCAAGGGGACATATGGTATTATTAAACCTCTTCTCAAGATTCAAATCAACTATTCTTTGTTCATATTCATTGTCATGTTCTTTAGCATCCAACTCCTCATTTCAAATTAGTTTACATGCTTGAATATTTTCTTCAACTTCCTGAGCATTGTTGAACATTTGTTGCAAAGACATAGACTTCCTCTCCATAAAAAGAAAAGATAAATCTAATTGAAAGGTCGTTACATAATGGAGCATGGCAACAACTTCAGGAGGTTGGACTTCTTTGGGTAGTTTATAATAAAGACTAGCAAACCTCCTGCTGAAATTTGAGATGGTTTCATCTTCATTCTTCTCATGGCATAAAACTCCGAAAGGAGTAGATCCCATGACTTTTTCTCACCCCAAAACCTACGGAAAGCTTCCTTCAGTTCATCCCACAAGCTAATCGACTGAGGCTGCAAATATCTGAACCATGCTTTGACATCTCCTTGTAAGGATTGAGAAAAGGCTCTCATAGACACATCATCATGTTTGATCTCAAAAAGGTCTATGAAATGATCAAATACTTGAATATGTTTTTCAGCTGATTGTCCATCAAGCTCTCCATCGAACCTAGGAAGATACTTATAATGTTTCAGAGGAAAGTCATGAAGGATGGAAGGAACTTTAAGAGGACCGTATCTTTCTTGAATCTTGGAGGGTATAGGATTAAGAACAGAAGGTACAAGCTCAACTTTGGTTTCATTAAGCTCAAAAGAATGATCATGAACATCATATGGCTCAGAGGAAGGAGCTTGGTGAATATCGGCTATACAAGGAGGAGGTATACCTACAGTTTGCAATGAAGGATACATAGGGGTAGATCTCTCGGATTCATTTGAACGCAATAAGTGAAGTAATATTCTTTTGAAAAACTCAGGAAAGGACAAGAAGATATTGATAACACAGAAAAGTACTTCTTGAACTAAACTTAAGCTCGAGTACCTTATTTTCCCATACCGCTCTTCCGTATCTCTGTCAACAAGTCTCATTCTCCAGTGGAGTCTTTGAATCACATTTGAAGCTTGATTGGAGTCACCATGAAAACTTTAGCTCTGGATTCTTCTGCTAGTGGAATCACCTTCAAATGATTTTTTGATGTGTGGAGTCGTCAGAGCAGAAATACAACCAATATGTGCCTAAGTGTCTGCTGCTCTCAGACCTTAGAACTAAAACAATGTTGTTCTTCCAAGGGAAAATTTTCAAATTTGTCCCCGGCAACGGCACCAGAATGTTAGCACTCTGTAAATCTGTTCGACTGATAAACAGATGACGAAGGTAACTGTTTCAACCAACATTGAGACCCAAAACTAGCCTTTCGGATTTGGAGAGGGCTCTCTCGAAAATGGCACGGTCTCCGCGCAGGATATGACTTTGAAAACAATGGCTAGATTTAACACTTATGGTAAAATTTCTGGTTATATCGGCGCAGAAAAATAAAACTTGGGTTATGGGGTCAATTTGAGGAAGAGACGGAACAAATGACTTAGTGACTGGATTCAAGAGAAGAAGGCTAGGCGAGCAACAACCTTCAGTGTAAATTGTAAAGTGTGGTGGGAGAAAAACACAAGAAGTAACTCAAGAGCGTCGATGTGGACAAATTTAGAGTTAGCTTGAGAGGAAAACGTTTTGTCTAAGCGGCACGAACAAGGGGCATTGTACAACGAATCCACAAGTTCAAAAATTTGTTCCGAAATAGATAGTATAATATATGAAATAAAGGTAAAAGGAAACACATACGCAAAGAAAGAGACACAATACATCCGACTATCACAACTAGAATCTTTTCATCAAATCACAGGACCTTTGCATTAAATTTCGGTCAAAAACTCAGATTACATACAATAGCAATCGTTTACTCAATTTGCCAACCAACCTTGTTTACATAAAAATGATCCCCTTATATAGAAAGCTAATGTCACCCTTGGTTGTTAGGGTCGAGCTACTCTCTCCTGGAATCATGGATCCGTTTTCATTGAAAGAGAACAATAACTTCAACGGATTCACTAAAAATAGAAAACCCGACTTTGCCAAATCATAATCGTAACCGAAATATTATTTATATTCATTGATTATGATCCAAATTAGACCATATGGTTGTGATGAGCCATCATTTTCACTGCTGGACACTCTGTCATCCCTGCACGACAAGTCTGCTACGCAACAGTAACTTACAACAAAAACGTAGCAGAATGCGCAACAAACTCGCAAAATAGGCGTTAAATATGACATTGTATCTCACTTATAAAAAACTATTTTTAGAAACCGAGAGAGGTTTTTGTAGTTAAGCTCATTACAAAGAAAAACCTCTCTCGGTTTCTTGAAATTCGTGTCCAGATGGCTGGAATATGTGTCGCAAAAAAATGTCTCGAACGGGAAATCATGAAAACTAAAAAATAGGGCTCAAAGTTTCCTTCGAATCTCCCAATACGTGACACATTTTGCAAGTCTAAGAGAGGTTTTTATTATTTGGCTTGTCCTCGACAAAAACATCTCAGGGATTTTCAAAATTCCTCTCCAGTTGGTCAAAAATTGATCTTGAAGTTGACCACTAAACCAGTAATTTGCGTAGTGCGACCTGTAGCCTATGCGCGACAACATCCACCGCGCGACGAAATCCACTGCGTAACAACATCCTCTTCACGACATCATCCTCTGCGCGATGATATTCTCTACACGACAACATCTTCTGCGCGACAACATCCTTTCCGCGGTGAATTTTGCAGTTGGCAATGAATTTTGCAACGTGCAGTTGCAATTTGGAATGGGAATAAATAAATGATAAGCTTCCTTTTGAAAATGGCTGTTGGAGATGTTAGATGATGCTAGGCATAAAAACAACATGGGTGCTGATAGGCATGACTTTGCAAATTGTTGACAAACCTCTAACCTTAGCGATGAAAATTATGGTGCTAACAGGCACCAAGAAACTTTCCGATTACTATTTTACCATGAAGCAAGATCATTATGGACATTTGCTTCTGATAGTACTATGTTCTATCACTACCAGTTCTAACAATGACAAATTCCCAATATTATTGGAAATGCCTGATGGTTTCGTTCAAAGAAGGAAGCCACTTTGACGGTTCAAAGGATGGACCTAATTTATTCACAGTTGGATACTTTGTATGGGGTTTGTCCCCATGCTTCTCATTCCTGGACTGAACAATCTTATGCGCTTCCTGTTCAATTTTCCATGGCATTGCAAAACTCTATTTGTATCCTCATTGGGTAGCATGGATAGATACACATGATATTGTTTCATTTCCTGCCAACGCTTGATATGATTTTTTATATGATTTTTTATTTTTTTCAGTCGATATGTAGTATTGCATTGTCCTCATTTAAGGTAAATTTGCTATGGATCTGAAAGTCACGCAACATGTAGACAATGTTTGCCTTTTTCTGTAGGTATGTTTCATATGGCAATTTTGCTAGCCTAGGAAGCACATCTTGTAACAGAGGTTGTCTAATTGTACAATGTACGATTATGTTGCCAACGGTTCTGATGGCGGCGTTGAGGCAAAGTCTATATATGTAAAGGCATTTTGAACTGCACCGTAGACAATCAATTGTACCATCATTTATGAAAGCAGAAGCAGGGAAGTTGCATTTGGCACATACAGGCTTGAAGGGGGTCGAGTACGCATTCGTTGCAACCAAAACATTCTCAACCTGGGCACGTGAGCACAACAGTTAATATATTGAACAATATAATATATAATTGCACAACAAAAAAAAGCTGCAGAAAATTGGTAAAGGCAATTTGTATGAGCAAAGTGTGGATGGAATTATAGATGTATACGCACAACAGTTGTCAAGTTAGTTAGTTTCTTGAGATCCTATACTATGTTTGTTCGTAATTTTGTTACAAATGTTGCTTGGGTTGTACGAAAGATCATTTCTTTAACATCTCTTTTCTTTTTTATATTTTTGAAGAGGATAAGTGGAAATTGCCCTTTATGCAATTGTTGTTCCATTGAGGAAAACAAATTTGAATAGGTATCGAACAATTGCAGCTACAACATGGAATAGTGCAATAGTTGTGTAACATAACTGAGATACATGGACATGTGAAAGTAAAGGACAAAATAGGATATGGAGAACAGTACCATTACCTTGTCATTGTCTGACTCTCCATCTTTTATATGGAGAATGTGTTGTGAGCCAAGTTTTCTTGTGAGTGTGACAACTGCATCAATGGTTCTGATTGGGTAAGTGTCGTTGCTCTGTGCAAGTTGGCTGATTGTTGTGTTCGGTACGAAACAATATTCTGAACAAATCACTTGAATTTTTTCCACAATACTTGTTTCATTGAGCGATATAATCCGATCACAATCACCACAGTCATATACTGTTTTGGGAAATATATTAAAATTTTTAATGGGTATC
The DNA here is from genome assembly GCA_032191745.1 of Picea mariana. NCBI lineage: Eukaryota > Viridiplantae > Streptophyta > Pinopsida > Pinales > Pinaceae > Picea > Picea mariana. The sequence continues at coordinate 11,091 of JASDQU010338375.1, forward strand.
CCATTACCTGGAAAGATATTTTCTGCATGTTTCTGGACAAGTTGTGTAGGGATAGTCAGTGTGACTGTCATCATGATTTCTTTGTATGTCATGTCAACACACACAATGCATCTAGTTTTGTTTGCCTTGTCCAAGTAGGTGTTATACATGACCATTATGTCCCTGACGAACACTTGTCCAGTTCAGCGGCTGTTCAAGCCTTCTATTGATAGTATTTTGGGTGTTATAAGTTTAGACCTAGTGACATTTTTTGAACAAGAAAAGTAATGTGAATGGTAGTCTGTATTATTTTTTTGTTTTCTTTTTTTCCTGGCATAAATGTATAAGTAGACGCACAACTTGGATGAAGTATGGAGGCCAGAGTTTTGTAAATAGATCTCTTAGTCTGTGGAACTTGCACTACGTTCGACGTCTCAATTGCGCTCGTCGATACTTCTTGTGAACTGCAAAGTATGTGTTGCAGATGACATCAACATATTTATCATGGCATAGATGAATAAATAACTTGGGATATTTGTTTGGTAAACATATCAGGAGCACAATGTATGAATCTTTACCTTTGGCCTTGTCGTTTTGTTGATGTTTGCAATGATTGACTGCTCATGCCCATGTCACTAGTCCAACTTTTTCTAGTTCAAGCATGTGCAGATGAACATCGGGAGGACTAAATAAGCATATGCATTATATATTGTCCACAATTGTTCTGAATGTCACATACATGCTTGAAGGAGATGGAATACGAAATAGGTTGTCAAGGGATACTCAGGAAACATGAGGACCCGACGGTCAAATTGTATGCCTCAGAATTTTTTACTGCAAAAATGTGTAACACGAAACATGGCATGATGGGGAAGTATGACGACCAATATTTATATCACAGAACCCCCGAAGCTAGAGCCGCAATATTGAGCCCGGGAACCCACAATCGAAAAAGTGGCTAAGTATGGAATGAGGAAGTCGTCGGTCAGAGTCATGATATAGAAGCATGAGTATAAATGTGAACCCGTGAGTCCTCTAACCTGCGCACCTAGACACATTCGGAAAATCGACTAAGCAAAGGAACCAGAAAACGAAAGTAGAGGGGAAAAAAAGGGGAATTCGATTAAGTATAGAAGAGGGAAAAAAATGGATAATAGAGAGTGGGAAAATAGAAATGGGGAGGGCAATGTTTGGAAGTGTGAATTCTCAACAAAGGCCCATTGTTTGCAAATCATCGTTTTCTAGTCCAATATTATATCCACCTACTCGTATTGTGTGTTTGATTTACTATCACAGTTGGTATACCTTTTCGAAGATTGTACTTCAGCCTCCTCTATTGTGGCATATAAGATTTCATCCTCTTGTCCAACTAATTTGTTTCTTTCAATGTAGCAACGCAGAAAATACAATGGACATGAAGGTAAGTTAGTATGTAGAAAGACATGTAAAAAAATAAATAC